>CAXAMN010021518.1:937200-971094 GCA_963970005.1 Durusdinium trenchii | reverse complement strand
ACCACCACTACCACCACTACCACCACTACCACCACTACCACCACTACCACCACCACTACGACCACTACTACCACTACTACCACTACTACCACTACCACTACTACCACTCACTAACTAACTAACTAACTATCTAACTATCTAACTATCTAACTAACAAACTAACGAATTAACAAACTAACAAACAAACAAACTAACAAACAAACAAACTAACTATCTAACTATCTGACTAGCTGACTACCTAACTAACTAACTAACTAACTAACTAACTAACTAACCAACTAATTAACTAACTAACTAACTAACTAACTAACTAACTAATATTATTACTACTCACCACCTCCACCACCACCACCAGTGCTACTACTGCTGCTGCTGCTACTACAACTACTGCTACTGGCACGAATTAATGCTTTTCTCTTATGGGAACCTCGCGTGAGCCTGATGCAGCGGCCCAGAAACCGCTTCCTCGAGTTTTCGATGTCTGTCCTTGTTCAGATTCCATTGCTGTCGCTTGAAAAGGGATCGTTGCGGGGTTCTGTGCCAATGAAGTGCAGAGATGCTGTGAGATTGAAATCATTTTCTTCAAAAGCTATTCCACACCGTCGTGCTGCTTCCAGATTCCATGGCGAAACAAGGTCTACCACTGCGAGCGAGACATGCTGAAATTTACCACGCGCAGAGCTGTCAGGGTCGGGGACTCCAGCGTTGATCCTCAACTTCCATGCCTTGTCGTGATGTGTTTGTCTTTGAATGGGAGACCTCTCAACAGCAACTGATCATTTTCCCTCATTTTCCCGGTCGTTCGAACCGTTTGACCAAAAAATGAACGAGTTGACCCTGATGTTGTAGTCTAAGATCCTTGGGAAAACAATGGTTCTGGTAAAGACCGTTCAAACATGTTCAAACCAATGTGGTTAATCCCAGGCCTTAGGGGTGTTGTTGTCTTTTTTTTGTCTACAGGGTCTTGGTTCCATCGTTTTGACCAACCGGACAAATCACCCTGCCAAACACGAGTTTCTGTCAGGCAGGCGATGAGCTACTGGTGGCTTACCATCCGCCCAAGGCGGGTTCTTTCGCTTTCACGCGCCTTTCGTTGCTCCGTTTCACCTGGGGATCCATGGGAGGATCCGTTCGGGCGCTACGTTGGAACGGCGACGTTTCGGGGGGGTGGCGAATGTCCAGGTCTCACTTTGGTCTCGTCCAGCTGGACTTCTAGGGGATCTACAAAAAACCATTCTTTTTCTGCATTCTGGCTGGTGTCAGAGACGCACCTTCCTAGAAAAACAAATAGAAAATAACAAGATCGATGACCTTTTTCTGCGCGATCATAGGGCAACCACGTCGATCACGTAGGTCGTCGATCTTTAGGGCGACCTGGAAGCTTCAGGACGACCCAGCGAGAAAGGGGTCTCCCTAAGTCAAATACCCCACCAACTCACGCTTCCGCGTGCCTTGTTTGGAGACCTGTAAGTACATATAGGTATAAAGTATAAGGGCAGTCCAGCCAGCCAACCCCTTGGAATTGGTAGCAGGGTGCTGCTGCTTGGCAGGATGGAAGTGCAATGCTGCTCTCGCAGTATGGCATTCTGGACACGGAATCCGTTTCTTGGCCCGGGCGACATGGCGGCGACATGGCGGCGATGGCGAAATCGAGTGCGAGTGACTCACTTTTATGGAACAGATTAACACAGATCTGTGTAGCGCGCTTTTAGTGAGCACTTCCCCGTATTTGGCAGTTTTGAATTCTTTATGTGTCAGCCGTCTATTTTTGCTATGTTGGAGCATGTGCTCTTCATCCAAGGACAAGGGCTCTTGGTCTGAGGACGACTGCCGTGTGCTGCACGATGCGCATTTGGAGCAGCCGCGTGACGAAGACATGGGTGATGACAGAGATGACGGGTGAAGGGAGAACAGTCAGCTGCGGAACTGTGCAAGACCCAAGACCCCAAAGAGTGGGATTGTTTATAATTCATGATTGTTAACACTTGGCCGGTAGACTATCATAAGAGAATCCAAAGACTGTTAAAGGACGTTCTTTCTGGGATCACCCAAAGACCATACTTGCACTCCCAGGAGTCTGAGTCACTTTAATTTTGGGTGCAAGAACAGTGAGTGCAAGAGGGCTTGGCTTTGGCCAAATGGATGTGGGTCCAGAGTCCCCGTGAGTCGCCCGAGAATCGCCAGCTCGAACACATCGGACGGCTGAAGAAAGAGCTTGAACACAAGGGCCTATAAGGGGAACCAGCTCCATTCTCCCTAAGAATCCGGGCCACCAAGCAACACATATAGGGGGTTTGGTGACCTCCTACTTTTGGCCCCCCGTGCGTTGAGACATCAGTGGATGTTTGATCCAGATTCGGTTTGTCCTGTATTTGCGCGGATTTCATAGATCCACTTCGAATACGACCTTTTTCAGCAAACCCTTCGCGGCCTGGAGGGTCCGGGCCCTTCGTGTTTGGGTCTTCTGGATATCACAGCAGCCTGGGAGTGGCGGGGGTGTGACTGGGTCCGAGTGGTGGTCGGTGGTGTCGGGCTGAAATCCAGTCTGGGACTCCGGATGCAGACCCCATCCATCTCTTTCCCAGCGTCGAGATGGGGATTTCATGGCTCCTAGGTGCGTCTGGCCTGTCTGGAGACCTATGCCTATAAGTAGTGTAGGGTTGCCCTGAAGCAGCTGGTATTGTATAATATAATTCTATACCCTGAGTCAAAGACTGTACAAAAAAGTTCTGTCTGACTAAGGTACTTGGAAGGCAACTTCCAATACTTCGTTGAGGCACAATGTAGACTTTCGACTTCTAGGGTACATGCAGAACGTACAGAATAACTACTTATAGTTATGAATACTTAGCCCAAATGACATGATCCGACACTGGATCCTGATCACCTCATTCCTACTAGGCCACTGCAACAAATCCAAGTTCAGGTCTGAGAGCACTTACCTCAAGAACGCTGCCAAGCTGATTGACGCCAACTGTCCTGCGATGAGCAGGACTCTGCGGGAGTTGTCTGCCAAAGATTTGGGTGTCGGAACGTTTTTTCCCACCCCAGGCGGAACGAAACACACCCCTAGCCTTTGAAGACAATTACCATGGTCAACCAAACCCAAGTAACATAATCGTAAAGAACATTAAAGAAATGGCAAACCTGGAATCCCAGTAAATGTAATTAACATATTGGTTAACAAACCTGGCGTCTTATCTCTTTCGGTCGGACTGGGGTTGTTTGGTGTGCACAGAGCGGTCCGCCCGCGGTCGGGTCAGAACCAGGGCAAAGGAACAGATTAGTGCATACATATGGAGGTCAACATATAAGGGTGAAACATATAAGGGTGAAACGGGCTCCAGGTTTTGACCCACAGCCATACACTGCAAAAAGACATATAGACTGACATCAGACCCCCGGCGGGTGTGGATCAACGAGTTTTGCACCATTGCCCTGTGCGGCCTCATCTATTTGGGGTGCCGCATCGTGGGTGCATCCGCCGCAAATCCACCACGGCCATCTCAGCCGTGCTGATAGGACGATAGGACTCGGTTTCGACGTCAAGAATGATACTATATACTTTGCTTTGGGGCGTCCAAGGGTTTTGCGGTATGCAGGAAGTTGCAACCGTTCGTCGTAAAAACAATGTGCACTTTGATCAATCTAGTGGATGTTTGTGGGAATCGCATGTCGCGGCAGGGCCAAAGCCGACGTCCTTCAAGCCAATGTGCAGGCTGTCTTCCGGAAGAGGGCACAAGGGATGATGAAGCACAGCTGGATGATCAGCAAACATCGCGCATGCATGAGACCATGTTACATGCATCATGCTATACATCATGCTATATATCTAATATATGCTATACATGCCCGGACGAGTGGTCCAGTTGGACTATATGTTTGGCACCAACGGAAAGCAAAGGAACCATAAGCCGAAGCCGGTCACCTCGGGGGTCACCTCGTCAGACTCGTCAGACGGCCTCGTCTGGGCTGGGCTCGTTTCGGGCATGTCACCACTTGGAGTTCGTGGCCGACAGTGAGGAGGCACACATAGCTTAAGCTTATAAACTACCAGAGGCCCGGTCACCAATGTCCCATGCAAAAACATCAGTTTTCACCTACCAAAAACCATGTTTTTTTGTTGGGGAAAACCAGGTTTTTGATGGTTTGTGGGGCCCTTGGTATATTATAAACTTCCCTAAGAATCCGTACGGGCTCTCCATGGGGGTCGGGGTCGGACCTTCTCCACCGTTTCACGCAGGGGGAAAAGGGCCCGGTTCGCACACCCTATGTGTTGCGAACCGGGCCCAGATTCTTAGGGAAACATACAACACAGAATGGTAAGTTCAATCAACACGAGCAGGTGACCCTACTGAATCTACGACTCAACCGACCGGGAAGGCCTACCCAGCGGCTCAGGTGCCCTGGATCCCTCTGCATGCGCCTCGCGAGTGGCGCCGAAGCCGGTGGCAAGGCTTCCTTTGAGGCTGGGCATGGCAAGGCCGTAGACCGCAGTGCCGCAGTGCTGCAGACCCGAGCGGGTCGGCTGGCCATCGGGTGGGAGGTCGCGCCCCGAGCTCCTTTTGCGCCACACATAGGGTTTGGGGAAGCCGGGAGTCCCTAAGGACCCCTGCGTTTCGATTGAGGGAGAAGGTCCTGCATGTCCTGCCTCCCGACGCAAGGTGACCTTCAGGGATGGGAGGAGTGGGGGGGAGCTTCGGACCTCCAAGCTAACTGGCTCCACCAGCACCTCCCAAAACCGGTCCCAAAGACCAATCCACACGCCGACCTGTCTGGGACTGCCAGTCCGGACTGCCGCCCCAGACAGACCCAGTCAACCAACCACCCCTGGCCGTTTTGAAGGCAGTTCGTAGTTGGATGGATCGTGTCTGGGAATCCGAAAGCATTGTCAGGTGGGGTTTCGACACCGAACAGTGGTGGATTCCCACCCGTGTTCCCAGGCGTGGACGCCGTGGAGGCCCCGACCTGCGCCCCACCGGAGAAACGGAGCACGTGAGCGCCTGCGCACGTTTCGCACGGGTGGAGCGGGTCGGGGAACGACCGTGTCGTCCGTTGGGTTGGAACGTGACGACTCGTCACCGCACGCCTTACACGGTCTCGTCACAGAACAAGGCCGTTTTACGACCGGGCCCGCCCCACTCGTGGGGGGTACCCGTGCTCTTGAAAAAAAGGACCCGGAAAACCTGGGGTACCCGGGATAGTCGAACAGTCCAGTCGGGTCTTGAAAAAGGTTTCCCTGCGATCCTCGTGGTGGCGCGAACAGCCGGATCCTCGGAGCGAGCTCGCCGAGGTGAATGCGAGATTCTCCACAGTCTCTGTCTGATTTTGATGATATTCATTTATATTCTGTCCAATTTTTAAGTTTTCCGCCACCTCTCTCATAGAGGTGTCTGTGCAGTGTGGCATGCAGTGTGGCAGTTTCATGTGAAACAACCAATTCACCTGAACTCACATTTCTCAGTGCCCAAAACAATGAGGTGACAAGCACCTCAGGTTGTGAACATGTCGATGCATTCAATGCAATTCAGTATTGCTGTATTGCTCTTTTTGGTTTCCAGATGTGACATGACCAACTACACACATGGGATGCCTATTTCTATTTCCCTGTGTGTTTTGGTTGGCACCGTGGGCATATTTAAAGGTTCAGGTTTGTCTTCCTTTAGCACTGTGCTGAAAACCCTTCCATTCAGCGGGAATCGCGACAAGCCTGTCCCTGCTTGGCCAATGTGTTTCAGTTGATCTAGTGATGCTAGTGTCCAGTTGAATATCAATCTCCCACCAAACTTTTGGCGATTCCTGCTTGAATGCCATGCAACCAGACCCAATCTGGCAGGATGCGAAGACTTGCAGAAAAGGCTCCGGTGTACTTTGTGTACCTCCAGGATGACTCAGGATGGCTCAGGATCTCCAAGATGTTCGACATACGGACCAAGGGAGACAGAGCCCGCGGTTGTGACAAGGACAAGTATAGTCAAGCATGCATAGATGTAAAATCCATTGGTTCTAAAGGTTCTACTTGGCTTTCCTTCCAAAACTATATACCAGCAGTTACAAAGGGGTGCGATCCATGGAGATTAGGGGTGCCCAGAACATCCACTCACTGGATGGGACGAGCCACCCCGTCTTGTGACTCCTGGTACACTTGGTTGGTTGGAGTCACCCGACCCTTTGTCCTCCATGTTCAGCGTGAAAGACACGCAAGCGTTTGCTTGCGCATTTGTCTCGTAGCTGCTTGAAGATCGAGATGTGAAGTCAAGAGCAGCTGCATGTGATAGTCCTAGGATTCAACCAACCATTGTTTCAATAGTCTTTAGAAAAAGAACCATATGTTTTACTAAGTTTAAGGATTCTTACACTGCATGGACATCCTGTTTTACATCGGTCACGATGTGAGTCGACCGGGTCGATGCTATCTGCGTTGTGAATCTGTAGGTCAAAGCCTTTAAGCTTGAACAATGAGTTGATTAAGATTTGGGTTGGCCACTGTCGGGAAACTGGCCACTTGTTGTTCCGCTTCGGGACAGGAAGAGCGATGGTTCTGGGGTTATGGGTTGTGGGATGGTTGGGGTGGGATGTTTGATGCCGAATTGGGACACTTCAGGACTATGGCACTGCTATGTACTGCCGGCCGGATTGGAGCTCCGAGAATTTCTGCCCCCGTTCAGGACTTGTGCCTCAAGTCTTTTTTAGACTGTTTTGGGCCAGAATCTGTAGACATAAACCACTGGGAATTTGAGCCATTGGACATCTAGCTTAGGTATAGATTCTCTTGGTGCTCCTCATAGAATCACGCTCTTGCGCCGCCATGATCGCAGTGCGACGAATTCGACAGATCTCAGCCCTCCTGAGGCAGGTGCTGAAGCTGCAAAGGGAGGGCCATTCACGGAATTTCATCTTCAGGATCCGGATGGACCTGCTCCCTCTTCGCAGGGGTCGAAGCCCCTATATACAGGGTATATACTGTACCCTCAAAACTCAAAACCCCTTGTTCATGAGGGTCCGGACCCCTGCGCGTTTCGAGGGAGAAGGTCCGACCCCTGCAAACTGGAGGTGAATGGGCACCACTTCCTCTGTACTTGGGACTCCATGTTGGGTGGAGCATGAGCCACAGGACTCTTTCGAAAGACTAGACTCTGGTCGCACGAACTCGTGCGTGCGTGTGTTTGGCATGAGTGTTTTCAGACCATGTCCCAAACACTCCATGGGACTACCCTAAGAATCCGAGCTCGGGCTCTCCATGGGGGTCGGGCTCGGACCTTCTCCACCGAAACGCAGAGGGAAAAGGGCCCGGTTCCCAAACCCTATCTGTTGCGAACCGGGCCCGGATTCTTAGAAAAAACATGCCCACCTTCACCCCTGACATCAACCACCCCTGTCTGTGTGCCAGTCTGCCAGTCCGGCGGTCGTGTCTGAGATCTTGTTCAGGTCCAAAAGGTCCAAACGGTCGACCGGAGGTGACCGAAATGGACCATGGTCTTTTTGCGACGTTTCTTTTCGCACTCCTGGTCCAGGTTCCGACCCTTCGAATCTGGGGGAGTCTGCTTCTTCAGATCCGGACCCTCAAAAACAAGGGGTTTTGGTTCGGGGTTTGTAGACTCCTGCGTTTCTCGCCGAAGGTCCAAGAATTCGGTGTTCGATGTCCTACCCGGGTCCGGGACCCTTCCGGCGGTTTATTTTTTCCTCAGACCCGTCCTCGTAGCGGTGGAGGACGTCCTCGGGGCGGCCGTGAGCGGTGTTCGCACCCGCTTCGGAGGCCACCCAGTGGAGTCGGGTACCGGACGTTCTCGCACCAGGCCGCAGAAAGCCGAGGGTTTTCGCTCCGAAACCACCGGGGAGGGAGGGCACAGCTGCAGGGAGGGCACGCAAGTCGTTTCAGGCGATGGTATTTCTGGAGATGTCTTTATCATCTGAACTCCTCTCCACGGAAGTTCTATCCATTTGCGACCTCTGAAAAACAGGCGTCAGTATGCGTCAGTTGATTGATTTCAGTCCAGCCCAAGAGACAGTGGTGGATCACCACCATGTCATGGGTCAGCTACCCTCAAAGCCCTTAGTTTATCAGGGTCCGGATCCTGCTGGGGTAGTCCGGATCCTGCTGGGGTAACAAACATGCCCGACTCTCCGAGCTTGACGTTTATTGGCAGCTTGACCGGCTGTTGAAGAAGGGGTCCCAAGACGTCCCCAAGACGAGGTGAGGTGAGGAAGCAAGGTGATCATTGACGTTTTATGCCCTGGTTCCAAGACCCACATTGGAACCTGAAAACCACTGGGTTGTACCAGGACCCTCCAAGGCGTGCCCAATGCAAGCCTATAGGTAGTGTGGGGTAGTCCATTGGACACCCCTTGGAGGGTCCAGGTAGAGGAAAATAGTCTTCCAAAGGTCCATTTTCAGTCTCTATGTTAATCTTGCTGGGTGTATCCAGCTGGACGGAGGCAAGCAATAGCCACGGGCTACCGCACCTGATCAGGCAATTTAGATCGTATCCGACGTCATCTTACCCTGCGAGTCCTTTTTTTACCCACCATGGGTTTTGATGGGTTTATGCAAGAACCTAATGTTTTACCAAACATTTTCGAGCGCAAAACCAGATCAGGTCAACCGTCAACATCCATCAACCATGTTTTGAACCATTGTTGAACTCGTTTTTGAAGGCTAAAGGGCCGGGCTTAGATCTATTTTGCTTACCAGAATTCTGGTTTTCTGAACACGGTCGTTTTTGGGAAATCCACCCCATGCTGTCTCACCACCGCTGTCTACGGAGCACCGCTCCGCCTCGTTGCGACGGAGGGCCTGGCCCCGTCGCCACAGACGGTGCAGATCGCTGCGGCAGAGCGAGAGGTGAGGTCCTCGTGGGTGAGGTCCTCGCGGTGGAAGGAGCAGCGAAGGATCTTGGTTCAACCTGGCGGCTGTTTGGTTCGCCCGACCCGGTCTGAGTGGTTGGAATTGGACCCATAAACTCCTCTGTTTTCAGGTTTTGAGGGACTTGAACGGAGGATCTGAGTGGTCATTATTTTGAAACATTTTTTTACAATATACTGTATACACGTGGATTTGTCCTCAACGGGAGAACCTGAGTCATTTTTGCAGGAAAGCAAAACAAACGAAGGTGGGACCCTGAGCTGAATATCTCATTCAATTGGATCCTTTGGGATCTTTGAATACCAAACGTTATAGGTTTTCCTTCAGTGCATCTCCTGGCCCCAAAAAGGACCAACTCCTCCTCAAAGTCTCTCTCCACACGACCTTGTCGCGCCGACTTTGACGCACGCGCCTTCGGTCGTCGCGACGTCCGGAAGGCTTATCAGCGAGATGGTGTGGTGCACCTGCCTGGCGCCTTCAGCCTGACCCCCGAGGGTGAAAAGGTCGTGGTTCAGGTCCCAAGATCTGTTCAAAGATCCATTCGTGCCTACTCACATGGTATGACTGGACCCTCCTGGCACCTGGCACCCATCTTTGACGCACCTGGCATCAGAACGTACGACTGGAGCCCTAGGCCGGTGAGCAGGCACAGAACTTCTCGTGAAGATCTGTGGAGATGGCATCGACATCCGTTTTCACGAGTCAGTGTAGACTCTTACGTTGAGCGTTTGACGGGTTTGATTCATTGGTTTGACGCTGGTCCACAAACTGCACCTGCACATTGCGAGGAATGCTCACGACCGAGGCGAAGATTGGGTGACTTACTTGCGTGAGGCCTTTCAGCAGGGCATGGAGAAGCCAGGCCGCGATGGGAAAGCCGAGGGGATGCTATCAGGACAGCACTCTTTGACCAAGGAGGGTGTTTGGCATCTCCAAGGTGATCCTTGAACATGAGTGCTGTTCCCAAGCAACATCAAGCAACCCATCTCGTCCTATCAATTTCGAAGCAGAAGACCTTTTGAGGGACCAAAGAGCTAAGTGGACATGACCGTCCGAGCTAAGTGGAGCCAAGTGGATCAGATAGAGAACATGACAGTAAATTCAACCAATTCCAGCATCCTCACTGCCAGGTCACCAATGCTGAAAAACCTGGCCGTTCTTCCCTTCCCAACCCACGAAAATCAAGACCGACTTGGCAGTGAGACCGACCTGTTCATGGGTTTTTTCCCTACCATTAAACTACCGGTGGACCAGGTGGTGTTTTCCGCGAGCCAGACACATGTTCAGACTCCGGGCACGCACCGGGCACGCGCGCCGCATCATTCGTCGTTCTTGTTCGCGACCAGGTGAGGAAGACACGGGGGGCCGGGTGTTTCTGGGTCTTTTGTGCCGTTCGTTTGAAAGACTCAGAAGTACCAAGAGAGGTTAAGTGGCCTGAACTAGGACCTTACTGGGGTACCTATGGGATAGTCTATAGGGTTCTTCAACCTCTGTTGGTAAAGGGGGACTTCCTTTACTCTACAGCTCCCGGAGTTCTGGAAGTTTTTGAGACGTTCATCCGATTCTCCTGTCATGAGCTGGGTTTCGACACGGCTCTTGGGACGGCTTTTCCACCATTGAGGTGTGAGGTGGAAGAACAGATCGAATTCGTGCCCTTCTCGTTTGAAGAAGATGGGCTTTCATGCGAACTGCTGTCCACTCGATGGGCAATGCCTCACCCTGAGGTTCAGTGATGCCCAGTGACCGTGCAACCTCGTGCAACTGGTGTTTTTTGGCTCAAGTTTTCGAGCAGAGCCTCCCTTCAGATCTCGTTCAAGTTTGGGTGTTTTCACCGGCACTTCCGCCCACCCGCGACTTCCGCGCCTTCGGAAGCCGCCGCGGATCGATGGTGGAGGGCGACGGATGTCATCGGATCGCCGCGGAGCATCGGAGGGCGCTGCTGGGGCGGAAGATGACGGCGAAGTCGCCGAATGGGAAGTTCAAAGCGGGAGCCCAGGCCATCAACAGCTCAGGCGGCGTTTGGGCGCCGCGTTTCCGCCCCAAAGGGATCAAACGGGGAAGATTAGCAACAGAGAGGTCGAACAGGTTTCGGAGGGTTTCGGTTTTGGTGGCCCAGTGGGGCTGGGGAGGACACCCAGGTGTCCCGTTCTTCAGAGCTCGCTCTGCGCCCCTGCCCAGGCGGAGTCTTGACCAGGATCGAGGTGCACGGAAAGAATATGTTTCTGGCATGGTGGTTTGGGATCCTTTTCTGCTGTTTCTGAAATATACCATATACCAGCATCTTCCAACTATGCCATAATATGCCGTCCAATGCCATTTTGAACATTGGTTGACCTGGTTTTGTAGCGTAAAAATTGTGGTTGTTAGGTAAAGGATGGTAAAGGCCCTTTAAAACAAACGGCTGTTGGAATCCCAATCCATGGCCGTGCCCAAACCTGCACGCAACTCTCGTTCAGGTTTTATTTCTTCGGCCAGGGGGGCCAAGATGATCGTGGTCCACATCCATTTCGGTCTGGCCGGAGCCTTTGCGGTCTATCAGGGTGAAGAGCCCGAGGTGACGAAGAACATACGGCTTCGTTTGGAGACCGTAGATTCCGGAACCAAGCTGGTGGCACATTTGTCTGCCATGGTCGTGAAGCATGGCAAAGAAAGCTTCTATGAGACTTGGACATTGGCCCGGACTAGAGACTACTAGAGACATGAGTTTTTCTTTTTTTGCGTATCTCTAGCCTTCAAAGACCTTCAAAAGAATGGTTGACCTGGTTTTGCAGTCCAAAATCCTTATAAAGCTATGTTTCTTTGGTAGAGTAGAGACCATTAGAATCATGGGATGGCTTCAAGTCCCAGAAGAAAGTCCTGACCTTTCAAGGCTGCTTTTGGTCAAAAAACTCATGCCGCGCCACTTGAACTGGCATGGATTCAACTGCCGATACTTCTTCTGTATGTCCAGGGTTTTCCTGTCAAGCCATCTTTCCCAGCATCACTTTGTTCCAGTCTCACTGACCGATCAGGACAGTCTCGCCAGCAAGTTGGGTGCCGATCCTCTTCGTGAGGATGCCAACGCAGACGACTTGGTGAAGGGTTGCTCCGCCGCGAAGCCTATTGCCACCGTGCTGGTGGACCAAGCAGTTTGTGCAGGAGAGAGGGGCTCCAGTCACGCAAGACACAGACGAAGACACAGGGGGACATCCAGGGAGCCATTTGGCTTGGTGCCATTTGGCCAATGTGTTTCTGCAACCCAAAACCACCCGAAACCGGGCGTTTCCGGCTCAATATTGGAAGGACCTTGTGCGCGACTGAGAGGGCCCAGGGTCAGGGCTGCCCATATCCTGATCCACCAGACGCTCCGAGGGATGGGTCTCAAATCCCGGGTTTTGAGGGACCGGTCGGTGTGTGAACGGAGCGTAACCGATGGAAGAGCGGCTGTCTCCCTCAAAACGTAGGGATCTGGACCTTCTCCCTCGAAACGCAGGGTTTTGGGGCCCCAAATCAAAACCCTTGTCGATCCGGATCCTTAGGCTAGCTCAAATCCGGCTTTTTTTCTGTCCAACTTGGCCAATTCCCAACGTAAATTGGCCGACGGAGATCAGATCTGAGATCCGCCTCGCAGGAATTGGAAATATCTACCGCACCGAAATCCTGTACGAGGCGGCCCTTCATCCGAAACAGCCGGCGAACACGCTGACGCAGCAGGAAATCCTCAAGGTGTGGAATGTGGCGGTGAAACAGATGCAAGCTGGCTTCAAGACCGGTTCCATTTGGGGCCACAAGAAAGGAGCCTTCTGCTATGGAAAGAAGACATCTGCGTGTGGTGGAAAGGCGACTCAGATTTTGGCTTATCCCAGCTTCGATGTCTGAAATGTCCAAGTGTCCCACGGATGCCTGGAAGAGTCCAGCAAGTTGGATTCGTCTGCACAAAACAGGGTCGTGTTGCAGCCATCGAGACGAAAGCTTGTTGAAGGGTCAAAACTGTCTCCAACATGGGGATCCGAAAACTGTGAAAACCGAGGTGAAGCAATTCAACATGGGTGGCAGATCCGTCTACGCCTGCAGCAAGCGCCAGCGCTTGGATTCCAAACGAGCGCCCTTGAGCGACAACAAGGCACTACCCACGCGACAACGGCGCTCAGGCACCAAGCATCTAGGCCGCTCCGTTTCAGCTGTTGAGGCGGAGAACAAGAAGCGCAAGACCGGTGAAGGCCCCGTCGCTGGGTCGGTAGGAGATGGGTCGAAAGGTGATTGGGTCGGTGGTGTTGCTTCGGTTTATTGCCCGATTTCCCACCCAATACTGACTGTATGGGAGTCCAAGACCATTTTTTATAAGGTCTTTAGGGGAATATCGGTGCAAAAAGTGGTCTTTGGACTTCCAGGGTATATATTTGACGGAACATCCCCTCGTGCCAAGGGTTTGTATACAAAGGATCATCGGATGTGTTCCTCGGTGGATCATGTTCCACACGGCGAGGCTTGGCAGTTCAACACGTCGCGTTGAAGGACGACGCCACGCGGCGCGCGGCGCTGGCCGCGCGAGCGGCCAAGAAGCGACCGGCCGCGAGGAAGGGCCCCAAGTGATGGTCGGAACGGCCGGAGGCCTGATGAGGCCTGCGGTGGAGCAGGTCCGAGGGCGATGGACAGTTCTTTCTGGTGGGAGGTCGCTGCCGAGATTTTGGGGGCTGGAGCGGCCAAAGTTTGGACGTGGCGAGATCGAAGCTGCGTGGAGCTCCAAAGAAACGAGCGGCACCGTTCGCGCGGCGGGCATATGGGTCCCCTACATGTCCCAAGTCCCAAGACAATGTTTTGCCACCCGAAGAATCCTGGTTTGAAGGTACATAGGGTTTTGAGGATCCGGACCCCTGCGAAGAGGGAGAAGGTCCTAGACCTCCGAAGATGTCGGGCTCGTGTGGATGAAAAAATCCGGGCACATTGATCGAGGTAGTAAAAGGAAGTTCCTTGTCAGCTCAACCAGACCAAAGAGTCAAAGACTATAGAAAAGAATCGTCTTTAGGCCTACCTGAGTCTCTGAGTCTATCCTTACTTAGCTGGTCACAAAAATGGTCGAACTGGACTAGTCTGACCGACTTCGACAGGTGGACTAGCTGGTGCCCGGGTGGTTTTCATCGTCGTTTGGGGCTCGAAGAAGCGACCTCGCCACGGCCGCGGGGTGGTGGAAAGGCAAGTATGCGGAATTCATCGGCAAGGAGACGACCTGGGAGACGCTCTTTGAGACCACGAGGCAGACCCGTCCAGTCTGGAACTGAGAAAAAAAGACCGTGAAAAACGGTGGGTTTCGTTGGACAGTCCACCATGTCACCGTGTGGGCGCTTGCACTGTGCGCACACACAAAGATACTATATCATACCTCCGTGTATATCTAAAAAATTGCAAACACATCGATGTACACCGGTCCATTGGTGCATTCAGACACCACTGTCCGACCACCCTGGCTTGCATGGCATGGCGTGCACTGCACGGTCCTGGAGTTCTTCAGACTGCACGGTCCTGGAGTGTCCTTCCGACCGACGCGAGGAATGACGTTCAGATGTTCCAGGATCAAGTCCTCTCCTCAGCCGACGGGTGTTCGGCGGACGGACGGACCGGCTCGGTCCGGAGCCCATCCGGTCCACGTCTGGGGCGACCGGGAAGAGGACCGGTCCGGGTCCGGACACCCAGGGAGCCCTGCAAACATTGGGATGATCATTTGTGATAGGATGATAATCATGGAATCATGGACTATCCTCTGGCTAGATCTTCAAACCGATGCAACCATGTGGCCTTTTCAGGTCTTCTCATCGATCAAACCAGCCGTTCGGTGCAGGCATGTTGCACAGTTCTTTCAGATCCAACGTCTGTGGCGCACGAAACGTGTCTGTCAATACACTGCGCGCTGTACGCAGCGGACGCTTCGTGCTTCCAGGACGTCTGAGGCCGCTGAAAGAACCGTCGGACGCCTCCACGGGTTCAGAACCGTCGCTGACCGGTGGCAGCTCGGACTGATTGGGTTGGCCTGTTCCTGAGCGAGTCTTGTCCGGCTCATCCGGTGGATGGTTGATGTGGTTTTTGGGCATCTTTTTGGACGTGAAACAAAGGGGGGACCCTGAGAAGGAGTGATTTTCCCTCATCGACCGGGGCTCCAAGTGGCGACTGGTCAGGCCATTCGCCAGCAGAACCTAAACATCCCGGCCGCGTGTGAGCCGCAGCCGAAGCCACCGAGGTGTTCTACGCTGAAGCCACGGAGCGCGTTCCAGTGCGAACGCCCGGTGAACGCGCGCGCGCGCGCGCGCCAACGGGCGGACCAGGTCCCCCAACGGGTGTTCTACGCATTTGACAGGCGATCTTCAGGCGCTGAAGCCACCTGTTGTCCGAGGAAAAGATGAGTTTCAGCTTGTTCGTACCTATACATTAATTTGTGTATTAGCGCAGCTTGCGGACTCCAGTCAGCGCCATTTGGCAGTGGACTGGTGAGTGACACCCAGTAGCGAACTAACACAAGGATCATTACTGTCACATACAGATGATCCCAACAGATTTTGGTCCCTGGAAACCGGATTGGTGAGAACCCCCCTCCATCCCCCTCCAGTCGTTTGGATGAAAAACCTGACGATGTTGGAGGGTCCAGGAGCCTTTGGCACTTCACCGCTTCACCTCTCCCTTCCCGCTTGGCCTGACTGCTTGGCCGACCGCTTGGCCGAGGCCTGGCAGCCCCTGCTGCACAGTCACGCGGCGCAGCTCATCGCCGAACTCATGGGCTCGGCCTGGGCCCCGACCCAGCACTGCGGGTACGGATCGATCCATCGAACGCTGCGGGGCCGAACTGGCTGCTCTCGGCCTTGGCTGCTCTCGGGGCCCGAACCAAACCATTAAAAACACCAGGTTCTCACATAGAAAAGCCATGTCTTTTGCTAGGGAACCACCGGGTTTTTTGGATGGGCCATGTGGGGCCCCCTCACTGGGCCGGTTTGATGGATGCAAGATGATGCAAGCAGCATGGTAAAGCGTGGTTTCAGAGTCGATGGCATGGAAGTCACTGGCTTGACCCCGAAGTTAGGTGGAGATGGACCCCAAAAGGTTGAAGACATTTTTCATCCATAACACCAGCCCATGTTATAAGGCAGAGAAGTTCTAGGCAGACATGTTGTAGAGTTGGAGAAGTTTTAGGGTCCTGGGCAGTCCTGGGTAACTGGGCGCACCCGGCTGGGTTGGCTCCGGAGTTCACGTCATGTGCACCTGGTGCACTGCGGAGTTCCCAGCGATGTGCTGTAGATATTTTTCCCGGTTCCTGGGTCAAATCCCCTGGAACTGGGGAAGATGGAAGATGGAAGTTGTTTCAGGTTCGACAGCCAATCCAAGCCCACATCCTCATGCAGGTACGGCCAGATCTCCTTTATGGATCTTTATGGCACTCACCC
Source organism: Durusdinium trenchii (assembly GCA_963970005.1). Lineage (NCBI taxonomy): Eukaryota > Dinophyceae > Suessiales > Symbiodiniaceae > Durusdinium > Durusdinium trenchii. Next base: position 954,825 of record CAXAMN010021518.1, on the reverse strand, counting down.
CGACCATCCCCCAACCACCAAAACCTCTGGATGTGGGCCAGGAGCCCTACAAATTGATCGGTTCTCTGGCAATGATGGTACTTGGACTTGGGGAAGCAAAGCCCACTGACACATCTGGGATTCCGGAAAGTACTCTGTGTAGACCTTGGGATATATCCACGACCGGAAATGGGGCTGGCATATATTGGCTGAGACATGGCCAGGGGTTGTCCATTTCCCTCCAATTCCAGTCACCCGCCGGATTGAATGGTCAGACTCCCAGGCCGTTCGACGGATTGGAGACGATGCTCAACCAAACTCCATGCTCAACCATTCTTTCAATGGTCGACCTGAAGGCTAGCATATTATTTACGATTATTATACCCTAGGCCTCCAAATACCTTCTAAGGAGGTACGACTGGAGGTGTAGGGATATGTGAATAAATGGTGAAATCCATGGTCCGCAAGGCACCTTCCCTTTTCTCAAAAAAGAGAACTCGCTGAGCCGGACTTTCGTTTGGACTCGCCGAGCGGCCTACAGAGTCAGGCCGCCGTGTCCTTCTTTTACCTGCATGCCATCTTGAAGCGTGGAGGTTGCGAACAGGCGACCTGGGTCCGTCCCGTGGGTGTTTGTGAAGGAAGAGCATCGGGTGCACGAAAACATGGTACTCGTATATGTTGGGTCTGTCCGAACGTACCCTGTAACAGTCAGTACAGTTATCACTATTTTTGAACAAGGCCTGCAACTGAACCATCATCATCCACGAATAGGCCCTGGTTTTTTTTGGATGGACCCAACGTATATGTATGATGGGTTACGGTATTTCGATTGATTTTGGCCTGCAGTCAAGAGGGGATTCCTATTCCTTTGAGCCACACCCAAATTACATCTGAAAACCACTGGTTTGTAGAGGAAAATCGTCTTCCCAGAAAATAGTCTTCCCAAGGTTGATTTTCAGGTTCCATGTTAATCTTCCTGTAAATTCACGTTTGATTGTTTGAGCAGTTTGCCTCGAAATCCGACGGCACCATCGACGAGTTGTGGCGCTGGAAATTCAGTCGGAAACCAGAAACAGCCGGGGATCTCCAGCCAGGACACCGCCTGGGACAGGTAGTCTGAACCTTGACCTGGGAATCAAAACAACCAGAAACAGCTCTGCTTGTTCCAGCATGGCACTGATTTCGATCCTCAGGACCGAGTTCCAATTCTTTCTGCCTGGCACCTGGCTTCACCCAGAAAACGTCCCCGCACCGGCCGGTCGACGTGGTGAACCGAACCGAACCGAAGCAACGGTGGCAACGAACCGGTGGTCTCGGCGAGCCGAAGAGGCCATTCCGTGGCATCAGGACCTGCCCTATTGGAAGGCGCCGCGGCGTGGAGCTTTGGGTCCGAACGCGCCCGACCTCGCGCCGAGTTCCGCGGCGGCGAACTCGGCCAAAGATGAAAGAAGGTAGACGACGGGCAAAAGAGGTGTTTTATTCATGTCTATTCCACTTCTAACACTTCTTTGACTTGTTTGTTGTCCTTCACTGAAGACCGGGCCTTTTCATCGTCCCCCTACTCGTAGCCTTCTGATCCTTCTGCAGGTGGACGGTCGGCAAATTGGATCGGCGCCAAGCTAAGACCGGTCGACCGGAAAACTGGAGGAGTGGTCAAATTCTTCAGGAAGACGGTTAGTTTTTTCCATTTCAGGGCAACCCTGGCAAGACCCAAATGGATCAGCTGATCAGCAGCGGTCCAATAATTAGCAATGTCGCGAGTCAAGTGTGGGACAGTGAATTCTCACCCACCTTTATATGTAGAAGTTCGTTTATCATCCCCACGTAGAAAATGTATAGGACACCGTGCCACTATCGATCTATTTGGGGACCTTCAAAGAGCCTTGGAAGGGAGGAAGACTCGCTTAAGAGGTGCCACAAGTGCAACATTGCCGGGTTTTGTTCAACGCGAAAGAGTTGTCAATTTGGAACCTTCAAGAAGAAACAAACTCTTGCCCTAAAGTTGTGTATGGTAAAGCAAGTAAGTGGCAATGCCTATACCCTCCAAAATTTGGCACTCCTGGGAAACAGCTTGTCATTTCTGGATACTGTATTTCTGGCTAATTTTGGATCACGGATGATCACGGGGAGTGAACTACTGGGAGTTCACTGGAGTTTTGGACCATGAAATTCTTCTACGTGTGGCTGCTTCGGAAGTCTCCGAGTCTTGAGCCACGGGGCCCCGCTGCGCACCTAAGTGCATGTTTCTTCGATGTCTTCGGACTCGTGGTGTCCGAGTCCGAAGGTTTGGATCGCGCTGGATGATATGCCTCTGGCGGCCAGCGTGCGATATGTGCAGGGCTCGCACGTCGGGGTTCCCCGAACGCCCACCGAAAACGGGCGCCGGCGTGTGCCGCCGGCGTGTGCAAACATGAAGGGATCGACCCGACTCCTCCAGGGTCAGGGGTATGGTTTATTTTAACTATCATTCAATTCCATATTATATCTTATTTCTTACAGATAATGACCTGGCCCTTTATTTTAATGGTCTGGATCCGGTTTTCAGGACTGGGAACCTCGGGGTTTTGGGGGCCATGTTTTCACGGAGAGGCGCGTCGAGGGGAAGGGGAGGAACAGGTCGACACGTTCATCCTCAAGGGTGTTGGGTGAATCCAACGATTTTGCTGGTCCCTCGAGGTCCCGACGATTTTGCCGACCATTTGAACATCGTGGTCCTGATGTTGTATGTCTCAAATCCTTAGCAAAGCAGCTTGGTTGTCCAGCAAGAACCATCAAATCAATGGTGGTTGGAATCCAAACGGACGGCCCTGTGGTGTCCGACTTTGGGGGGGATGCACATGGATGGACATGAGGCCCGAATCCTGACACCTTCAGTTTTTCACAGCTCTGCGTGGACAGAAGTTCTCTCCCTACAACTTCCGGCAGAAAAGGGGGAAATCACTCCCAGACGCTCCATGTATGCAAATCTTATGACATTCACCACTCAAATCACTCAAATGTATGGGACTGGATCACCCAGCTTCGCACAACAGCTCACGGAATTCCATAAATACATATGAAGAGGTTTTTCAATCCACATGGGGTGGCTCTATTCATCAAGATTCTACATTCAATATCTGCGGCATTCAGAAGTCCTGATCCCAACCTGTGCCACACGCCGCACCGGTTCCCTATGACGAGGCTTGGGGCCTTTTCCGTCCGCAGCACTTTGTGGACCACTCCTCCTATACAGGCGCCCTGCGATTGGTGCGCGGGTATCCACACGGCGGGGCGAGACAGCCGATGCAGCACGATCCCATCAGATTCATCTGAAGGGTTGCTCCGTTCGCAGCGATGCCAGGAGCCCCGTTTCGTAGCGTCCGATCGCTCCGTTCGTAGCGATGCCCTTGTGACGTTCGTAGATTTCTGGTTACTTGGGGTCGGGTTCGCCGGGCGGGTCCTCTTGCCAGGGTCCTCCCAGCTGCTCTTGCCTGCTTGGTTCGTCGAGAAGCTCCCAGTTCGACCATGGTCGTTCGTCCTCAGTGGACGTCTCAGTTCGACCAAAACATGGTTGACCCGGTTTCGGTCGTCTAAACTCCGTCAAGCTCGGTTCTTTGGGATTTCAGACCCAAAAACAAAGAAAAACACGCACCCCCCTTCCCCACAGCGCGCTGTGTTTGGGACATGTTTGGATTGGTTTTGTTTGTTTTTTACTGCACTGATGTTTTGTTTGTTTTGAACAAGAACAGGGCGACCAGAATCACATCGTCTCCACAGTTTCGTGACGTGTTTTCTCCTCCGGCCCGCATGCAGGGCGAGAGGACTTGCCCTTGCTGCCGGACGTGGATGGCTTGCTGCAAACAGGCGCGCCGGTGCAGCGAAAAATGAACTGGGAAAAGAAGGCGATAAACAAACATATGCCAGCACCACCCAAAGGTATTGGATGGAAAATACATCTTCAGGGGGTCTTTGAACCACCCGAACTGGGTGGTGTGGAAGGTGCCGACCATTTTCACCATTCGGGTGCAGTGTTTGGCAGCCTGACGGTGATGCGCGCCCTCAGTAAAGGAAGGGATCGCCTCGTCAGACCCTTTTTGCGTCTTGGACGAAGGAAGGATGAAAGGGGCCAATCATTTGTCGTATGAGATCATGGCAACCCTACAAGTCCAGTTTGACCCAGGAAAACCGTTTGTTTTTTTTTTTTTTTTAAACCTTCTTAAGTATCAGTTTTGTATGACCATCCCCGCTCTTTTTTTTGGGAAAAGCACAGGGAGGGTTGGGTGCTAGATCATGCTCTCACACTCAATCATGGACATCCGCGCAAGGCAAGCTTGCCAAGCTTGATCAAGCTTGTTTGACAAGATATGAACAGGTTGACTAGGATAATGGCGATAGGATACTGGGATACCTCGTTTGAGTGTGTCTTCGGACTCTGACCTCGCGAGTGGCCAGGCCATGTCTTTCTGTTTGAAACTGCGAAGCCCCAAGACCTCGCCGAGGCCGTGCCAATGCCTTGGCCTTTGAAGTGAAGGCCGGCGATGCCCTGTGCTTCGACGCACGCCGGGAGCACCCAGGAAAAACGAGCCGATGGCACCCACCGTTGTGGCAGGTCGTGCCGTTTTTGGGGCAAAGGATATATTGCTGGATTGGTGCACACCGTTCGCTTTGGAGAAGAGGTTGAAGGATGTCGAATGTAAGTCTAGTTGTTGTTGTTGTTGTTGTCGTCTTTTTTAAATATAGTGTGTACATTGCGCTTTGCTTTGTTGGAAAACTTATTGACTTGAGTCAGCTCAAATGCAAATGCTGCGGTGCCTTGGTGATTTGGCCTCCACGCTCAAGGTGACCCCGAGCAGCCTTCTCTAGACCCCTAGCCTTCCAAGACCATGTTCAAAATTGATTGACCTGGCTTTGTAGTGTAAAATCCTTGGTAAAACAGCTCGGTTCGGTACGAATCATTCAATGGTTGCCATCCTAGGGTGGAGGTGGTCATTTGGTATCGAGGTTTACATCATCGGGCGCAAAAAAAAGCGTCGTCAGTTTCTCACCGAGTTTTGTGGTCATCGCCGACTTCCCTCGTGATGAATAGCACTCCCCCCCAGACATGGATTGTACTGGTAGAACCTCTTCCTTTATAGGGGGTTGAACATGTTGAAATAACTGACGTGAATCTACGAATCAGAGCATTTTGTGGTCAGTCTCCCTCCCTTGGAAGAGCTTTGCTGTGAATCAAACCTCCCCATACCCAAACCATGGTAGTTTCACATCCTTTGTAATCTTGGTACCAGGACCTTCCAAAAGGTGGTTTTTGGACACCCCTTAACCTCTAAGATGCTATTTATAGGCACCTCTTGGAAGGTCCTGGTCGAGGAATTCTGACCGGGTTTGGACACATCGGGAAACAGGCCAAGAAATCGGCTCGACCGGACAGTTTCCCACACCAGTAGTCATGGAATGCTAGCATTTGGTTCTCTTTAAAAAGGGGAGACCGCCTATCCATTCGATACCCTGAAAGAAGGAACGCCTCCTGTCGGAGGTATATATGTTGAAAATTTCAGATCCTATGTCACCCTGTTTTGCTGGTACACTTTTTGGTATCCTGATTCCTATGTCATCAGGCCCCGGCTATGGAGAAAACAATGGGGAAACCATGATGTGAAGACCCCCAAAACAGTCGCAAAAGGGGTTGGATACACCATGGTGCTGACACTCCACGCCCCGATGAGATGGGACCAGTGGAAGAAGAAACAACACAAGAAACAAAGTGATATCATAGATACACACCCACTTTGTTCCACCCTCAGAATCCTTGGGCCCAACCTCTTCGCAGGGGTCGAACCCTCTATATATATCACAGGGGGTTGTTTGGGGTCCCGAACCAAACCCTACCAGGGGCCCTCAAAGCCATGCAAAAACAAAGGCTTTCACCATACAAAAACCATGTCAGGTTTTGAATGGGAAAACCCAGGTTTTGAATGGGCCATGGTTCGGGCCCCTGGTATGTGTTGCGGACCGGGCGGATGGTGTTTTCGGAACGAGTCGCACCCCTTTCGTCGGAGACGGTCTGTGCCGATGTCCGTGACGTGACGACGGGCCGTGTCGGACGAGGAATCGTGCATGGCTCCTTGGGCAATCCAGAGGCGCCGACAGGGCCTGGAAAGCGTGCACGTGCACGTCTTGCGGAGGGGAAACAGGTGGAAAACCCGGTTCAGATTGAGAAGTTCCTGCTGAAAAAGGGTGATTTGGTACAACTAAGAGTTGGGCTTTGTAGGTGACATGCTACAAACATCAACTTGATCTCATTGTTCTTTTTGTTGGGTAGCACCAAGACTTCGTGCATGGATGACATGTAGTGTTGATCACATGTTGATCACCCTTCTCCGAGTCTCCCACGTATCCGACGATGAGAAAGGTGATCAGTCTGCCTACGTATCGCTGATGTGTCAGGCTCCGGTTTTCAGACAGCCAGGAACTCCTGGAGTGCTCAAACTCAAGCATGGAACAGCTTCCTTTTGATCGGGGCTGTGGAGTTCGAGTTCTGGGTGACTATAGACATTCGGGAATTGCTTGTACATTTTTTTCGGAAGATTGTGGAACCCTAGAAGTCCAGTTCGACTATTCCTGGGCCCGAAGTAAAGGAGATTCTCAGACTCAGGTCACCTGACGTCAGACCATTTTATAAATATATAGTTTTCTCTAAGACATCGATGTTGTCCATGCTTCTCGGTCGCAGTCATTTGACCAGAAGCATGGGGCCGGCAGCTTTCCCACCTCAGCAGCGGTTCATGCGACCGGCAGGTGGTGCAGGAACACCGCCGTATAGCCCTGCGCTTCGGAGGAGATGCTCGGGGCGCCCAGTCTGCGGAAAGGCGACGACCAAAACCGTGGAGTCGACACATGCGGACGACTGGTGTGACGCGACGAACGTAGGGAATGAGGGGTAAGAAGAATGAGCCCCCAATTAATATATGGTGCCATCCACTTCCATGTTAGTTTTCGGGAGTGTAGAGATTCCTTTGGATTTTGGCATCCAGCCACCCTCATTCCGAATCCGAGTCGCACCAGTCCGCAGCAGTCAGCAGACTGCGTCGGACTGGAGTGGTCGAACAGGACGGAAGAGCGACTGTGGGGAACATCTAGCTCGACATCGACACCTGTTTTTTTCTTTGTCGTAAAGGAATCAGGTGACACGTGACAATATGATGCTTTGTTTTCAATTTGCCTGATCTTAATAATGATTCAGAAGATGGAGGGTCATGGAGTTTCACCACCTGCACACTAACAAAACAATTACCCTACCCCTGGGATTCCAACAACCATTATGACGATCTTTACCAAAGGAGAGCTTCTTTTGCTCTTCAGGATTTTGGACTACAAGACCAGGTCCAACCAGCGGAAAAAACGCTGCTTCGCCCATTGTCACTTCCTACCAGCGGCACGTCTCCTCGCACGTCTCGTCCTACGCCGACGCTCCCGGCTTCGCGCGGCGAGACGCCACGAGTCGTCGGCGAGACGCCGTCGGGTCTTGAGGATGCGACCTACTGTGATCGAGAGGGAGAAACGGCCATTCCCACGTCTCGCGACGGCAAGCGCGACGATGCGGTTTCGGATTTGGACGCGGGACGCGGGACTTCGTTGAAACGAACAACTACGCCGGCTGTCGGTCGGGTCGTTTTCTATGTTTTCTTCGTCTCCGGCTGTCCTGGCGGCATAGGCCTGAAAATGAAGGGAAAGGTAGGGAAGGGTTGTTTTTTGGACAGATCCTTTTTGGGGGGTACCACAATCACCTGAGGATGTGGGCCAGGTGCCCTAGAGTTTGCGAAGTCGTTTGGGAGGTTTCCAAGTTGCATTACGCGCCCCGCGCCCTGAACCTGAACCCGAACTGGAACAGTTCCCGTTCAGGTTCAGGTTCAGGTTCCCACCGTGTGCGCCGGAACCCGAACCCGAACCCCAACCCGAACCCGAACTAGAACCCGCCCGCTCGGGCCACCGCATCCGGCCTCCACCCGACCGTTCAGGTTGCAGGTTCACCCCCACCCAGCGCCCACTCTGCCGAGTTGGGTAGCTGAAAAAAAGAGTCAGATGGGGATGGGTCAACCTGGAACCCGCGTTTTCACTATGCAGCGAACGAATGACACACGAAGGAACGATCTCAGTCACGACAGCGAGCTCTGAAGGAGCTCAGCGGAAGTTGTTGTTTACGAAATATGGTGAGGCTCAAAATTGAAAGGTTCAGTGAACTAATTGATTCTTTCAACTAAAGGGAGGAGTCAGCCGAGGGGGGGGGCCCCCCCTCCCTTTTATTGATTCTTTCAATAACCACCACCCTCTCGCAAAGGAATTGATATTTCAATTGCAGATTGAAACGTCTAGGGGGGGGGGGCGGCCCCCTGTAAAATGAATTGAACGAATCTATTCGACTCCTCCCTCGTCCTTCTGAGAAAGCATGCCAAATGCCTAGAAAAGGCAATGAAAGTCGAGTTTTTTTTAGTGTTCGGTTGACTCAGCCAACAACACTTAGCGCTCGTGGCACAAAAGCGTTGCGTTGCTGCCCTCCCTCCGCGTCCCTTTGATCCTTCCACCCCTCGCTTTCGTCCCCACTGTCCTCAAGTCTTCTTTCAAGTACAACCACCCCATCCGGGCCCAGAGCAACACACATAGCGGCATAGCGAACCGGGACGAGAGCCCTGCGAAGATCGGTGGAGAAGGGAGAGACATTGAAGGCTTGTCCGGATTCGACCAGGGCTTGTCGTTTAAAGTTTAAAAAAATATACCTGGAGTCGACCCGTTCGTACTTCCGAACATTGGTATACTTGCAATGACATTTGTTTATGGGGTCATGTTCTATTTTTCTATAAGGTAATTGAAGTCGGCTCCAGGTCTGGTCCCCTGAAATCAATGCCGTGGCGGCCGAGGCCGGAAATCGACGCGACTCATGGCCTTCGCCATGGGGATGCCTTGACCTGCGAGGCATCGAAGCGGCGTGCAAGGCATCGAAGGCCGTCGTATACGTAGAAACTGACTCTTCTCGGTACCGACGGTACGACGGAACGACCCTGGCACCGGCAAAGAAGAGTGTCTCCAAACATGTTGCGAGAGGGTATACTTGGTACAGGGAAATCCCGAGTGTCTCCCCCGACGCCAAAACAACCCCGATTGGGACGAACTGATCGGGATTTGAGAGCCCAAGTCTCCTTCCAATGGTCCGCTGCAGCCAGGAAGGCCCTTAGAGGAGTGAAGAATTGCATTTGCCCCTCATTCCCTTACAGCCTCTGATTGTTCCAAGCCCGCTTCAGTTGGCAGTCTATGGGAATGAATCTCGATCTTTATAAATATATTTCATTCATCTTCTCATATATAACGCATATAATTTTTCAGGTGCTGTTGGGGTGAGTAAGATTCAACCTTTGAATCTTTGTAGAGACCGGGTTTTCAAGACTCGTGCTTCTATTGATTCAGAATCATTGAATCATCCACAAATTGTGAATAGTCATAATTGAATCAGCCACAAATTGTGAATAGTCATGTTTATAGTCAATGTTTAAAGTTTATAGTCATCCACATTGTCAATGTTTATAGTCATGTTTCGTCATTCGAGATTGACACACAGATATCACAACACCGAGGGCAGCGTGAGAGCGTGAAAGGTTCTTGAAGGCCCATTCCATGCCGCGATCGGCCGCGATCCCACCATCGGCCGTGTTACTGGTATATCGGTATATCAACCAGCAGTCACGTTCGACGGGGTGCGATCCATGGAGGTGGTCGGGGTTTCTCGTTGATCCACTCACTGGATGGGACGACGAGCCACACCACACCACCCAGGCCCTCCATGTGACTCCTGGTTCCGCATCTATCGTGGTAAACATGGTGTCTTGGCCTCCGCCTGGGCCAAGAAACACACTCCTTGAGCTCCCTAAAAATCCCACGGCCGCTTCGCCAACCTCAACACATCAGTGGCCCGGTTCCCGCGCGGCCCTTCCATCGGTGGAGAAGATCGCAAACGCGGCCCGGCCCGGTCGGACGACAGAAGGTCTGCCCCCGACGTCGAGTACCATCGTTCAGCTTCCCAGCTTCTTCAGTTGGGTTTTTCCCCTCTTGGAGTCCTCACGTCGTGACCGAACACCTCAGGGGCCTGTCCTTCAGTGACCGAAACACAGATCGAAAGATCGAAAGAAGAACCCGGACGTCTCCCAAGCCGAGCGGAATGGACACGATCATCTTAGGGTTTCTTCCCGTCACCGCTCAGTCCTCTTCCCGGTACCGGGTACCGGGTGTCGGGACCGTTGGGGCCTGGGAGGCCTTTCCACGTGTTTGGCCGTGAAGGAGAAGACCAGGCCGGTGCCGAAGAGGAAGCTGCCGATGAGAAGAGACATGGATGGCACCACCAGGTTTGTAGAGGAGAATCGTCATCCTTTTGAGGCCATGAGAATTTTACGCGACCATGATGATTCTGTGCAGTCTTTGATACCTTACTTCCAAGCATCAGGTGCTTTTGCGTGGAACATGGAGGGTGTGTGTGTGTGCTCGATTTCGACCGCTCTCATCCATGTTCCCGTACCAAAGTTCTTCATGATCAAATAGTGGGCCGCTGCTTGATAGCCAAATAGTCTCCTACTTTCTTTTCAAAATCACAGGGTTGCGGTAGTTTCAATGGTACGATATTGTATGAATCACGCATCCGAAGTGGTCCACCAGAAAAACATAGACTTACTATGACTTTCTACATATATATATATATATTATATAGGTCTTTTATGTAGCTCCTGAGCCATCGATCAGATCAACCCATTGAACCCCAAACCTTTGTTTTCATGTCCCCAACAAAATCATGTAGCGTTCACTTTCACGACCTTCTGACGACCTTCAACGTGTGCGCCTGCCACCGTTGAGGCCGCGCTTGCCGGACAACCTTTGGCACGTGCCGTACCTGGCGGTGCGCGTTTCGTGGTAAGACGACCGGTGAAAACAATGATCGATGAAAACACCATTGATCAATGTAAGCCCTAGGAAGCCATGAGGATTTCAAGCACCGTTGATTTAGAGTGTTTTGTGTCTTTTGACAAAAAAACACTTGAGTTTTATTAAAAGATACTAAAAGGATCTAAAAGGGTTTTAGAATATTTTAGACAACAAAGCCAGGTCAACTGTGCAAACTTGAAGGTCATCAGAGGCGAGGGTCCCAGTCCCTTTTGTATACATAAGAACCCAACAACCCCCCTATTAGTCTGGTCCGCCTCGTTTGTCCAATACTAACCACCTGTAAAACCAGTGTAGCCTGTTTTTGCAAAAGCCACGCAATGATCCCCAATTAGCTTGTTCTGGTTTGGTCCACCTTTCGTGGGGCTATCTCTTTTGCAATACTAACAGTCAATTCCCTTTCTTCAAACCCTTCAAATTAGAAACAAATTAGTCTTTAGATGTCTTTAGGCTCCCTCCTGAAGAATGGGGATCTTTTCATCATGCCAGTAGGTGCAGCCAACATATGTAGCACTCAGCACGCATATGTTTTTTGGGTGGGGGCGGTGCCTTCAACGGTTCGGATCTACCATGGTGGGGAGACCGTGATCCTCCGCTCCGGATGTGGAGGATCGATGGACCCAGGTGGCCGCTGGGACCGTTGTGCTCGCTGGGGCGTGCTCGCTGCGTGCGATGGAGCAAAGGGCGGCCGAGCGCGCAGCGTGCGGGCAGCCGAGCGTGGGGCGCTGGCACCATCAAGGGGCACCTCCCCATCGATGTTCGGGACCCCGAAAAAGGAAACGAGGACTGGAACTGAATCTCCTTGGAGCTTAGAAGGAGTACTGAATTTCTGGGTCCTGCTTGGAGCTTGGTGAGCTTGGTCCTCTAACCTTGCTCATGAGAGAACAAAGACATGACTCATTCTGGCTCTGCCTTGCAGGCTTTCGCCACTGTGTAACTTTGCACCGTTTTCAGAACCCCCGGAAGTCCAGGAAAGACATGAGAAGACGGTCCAACGGCCGTCGAACTGGGCATCTCAAACATCGTCGAACTGGACTAGCTAGGGGAAATGCCCACAGGGTACGAATTTGAGGTGAGGTCGGACTAGGTTTGGGTCCGACAGGACGTCCTAGACTGAGTCGGCATTCATGCCATCGTTTGATGGCATGAGGTTCGGGCGTTCGGGGAAAGGTTTTTTTTGGGTTTCGGGCCATTGCCAGATTGTGGATGTGTCCTTCATGTACCACCCAAAGTAGCTAGGACCCCATACAGCAAGGTGGTGGCACATTCATCGGATCAGGGTACCTCATCCAGTTCGCGTTTCCAACGGCAGGTGCTTCCAAAGCGAACGGCGCGACATGGCCTAACTCCAGCCACTGAACGAAATCGAGGACGACCCGGGCGACGACGAAACGAGGTCTCTCGACCTCGACAGTGAAAGGGTTGGAAACCTCGGGGTTGGTGCGGTTGGTGGCCATCTGTAGATGTTCCCAGTTCCAGATTTGCTCTTGTTATCTATTGTTTCTGTTTGTTACAGATTGTTAGAATTTTTGGGAACTGGTGCTTGCTTTCGTCTTCTTGTGCTCAACTGTTGGATGCTCTGATCATGCGTGGAACCACGCCGTTCATGGTTGACATCTGCCGGTCGATTCCGCGCCACGCGTGGCGCCTGGCGCGCAGTAGAACTGGAGGTGAGTGTGTTGATAACCGCTCAGGCCAAGTGTCCTCAAATGTTATGCAGAGATCATCAGAGATCTGCAGATGTGTTCATCATTAGACTTGTTATATTGTTAGTACCCTAACAATCCGAACGGGCCTCCATGACAGGGGTTGGACCCGACACCGAAACACAGGGGTCTGGACCCTCAAAACCCTGTCTATTTGAGGGCCTGGATTCTTAGGGTATGATTTTAAGTTTTAGCAAATTAATACCCTAAAAGTCCAGTTCGACTATATTTTGACCCACTGAAGTAGAGGAAGCTCCTTTTCAGGTCACCCAAAGACGATTCTTTTCATAGTCTCTGACTCTCAGGGAATATATTATGTCGGCAGGACACCGCCCGACCCGTGCCCCGTTTGATCCGCCGGGCGACGGACGCCAGTGGACGCGACGGATCCTCGACGTTTCGTTTCGTCGTCAACAGTTCCTCCAAAGCCGGTGGCCCCCAGTCCAGTCTGAGCCAGAATCCAGTCTCCTGGTCCAAACTATATAGTTTTCTTTTTACGACCCAACTCCAGCGAAATGAGGTCAGTTCCTGACCAAGGCCCGGGTTCCCCTCAGTTCCTGAAACGGGCCAGTCGACACCAAGAACCGGGGAACCGCCCCGGCCGCGGCCCCCTTCGGAGGGTTCAGCAGGTGCGGGACGGCCCCAAAACGGAATCCGGTGGGGCGGGAGGCCCGGAAATCCCTGAAGCCTTTCGTGGGTCTGCGCGGCGCCGGTCGGCCGTTTTTCACGGGGCCACGGCAAACAGTTCATCCCCGCGGAGCTCACCACGTCGTTTTGTTGCGGCGGAGGAATCGATCCCCAAAGGCTTCTGAAGACCATGCACCAGGCGAAGACGCGGACGGACTGGACGGACTGGATCGGTTCCTCCGGACGATTTGGGATGCTGTGAGCGGATATGGTGACCCAACACGCAGAGGGGAGCGGATATAAAAGTCTAATTACCTGATGGTTTGGGAGCCTGGTGGTCCACCAACTTCATGTGGTTTACCAAAGAACCATAGCTTTACTCCAGGATTTTAGACTACAAAGCAAGGTCAAACCATTTTACAGCTTTGTCTCAGACAGGCCTCTTCCAGCCGTACGTTTCTGGGGTGAAGCAGGGGGGAGGACAGCAATGTTGACCAGCATTCCTGAAACAGCCGGCCCCCGCTGAAGCTATCCTCTGTCACTCCCAACTGAATGCCGCTCCTTTATCAGCCCTGAATTCACCCCAGGGCTCCTGGCCCATCTCCTCAGGTTCGGTGGTATTCGACCCCCCTGGCACCCACCCCAGTCCCATCTTAGGAGGTGGGCCAGGAGCCCCTAGGGTCAGTACACTAACAACCCGGTTTCGTGAGCTCATGAGCGAGGCTGGGTGGTCTCCCGGAAGACGCTCCCCATGGACCGAGGAAAACCGTGTTCTCCCAGGGGGTCAGAACCAGAGGGTCTATGTGAGTGACATCGGGAGATGTACTTGTATGTGATATTTCTCATGATATATCCCTCTACTATACTAGGACCTTTCAAGAGGTGTCTATAACCAGCCTCTTACAGGTAAAGGGGTGTCCAATAAATCACCGGACTTGGAAGGTCCTGGCACCTTGGATGGGTCAATGACAGTGAGTGACATCGGGAGAGGTCCTTTTGTTGGAACGAAACGACGATGGACCCGCTGAGGTGGGCATCGGACCTCCTCCGCCACAACTGCCAGTGGCTTCGGCGACAGATTTCGGGTGGACGGCCCTTTCCACGACCCGTTTGGGACGGGAAAATCTGCCGCCCCAGAAGCCCGACTTCAACCACTCCAATGTATGTATACCTTCAGTTCGACCATTCAAAGAACGGTTGAGCTGGCGGTGTAGTGTAAAAAGGCTTCGTAAAACTAATGTTTCTTTGGGATTCAGACCATCAAAACAATGGTTGTTTGAATCCTATAGGGTAATATATGCCGGTCCCGTGTCTGCGACGGGAAAGAGACGTAAAGCAAAGAAAAACAGCTGCGAGGGAGTGGAGCCAGCAGAGCGAGCAAGCTACGGAGCCGCGGAAAAAGCCCTCCGTGGGCCAAACCGGGGATGGCCCCAGTGGACCACCGAAAGCGAACAGAATAGACTACCCCGGGGGCCCGGTCTACTCAGGGTGAAACGGGGTCGGAGATCGGTGCTGTGCCCAGACTCTCCCAACACACTTTGCTCCTTCAAAACCTGACAGTTTTGACACACCGTCACCCCTGACCTGAGGATTCAGGACTGATCGGATCCATATGATCCAGGGTCGCGTCTGGGTGCTTTCTTTCATTGGCTTGCTTTTGCTGTTTCACGTGTTCCGTCGATGGTGCTTCATCCTGAAGGACTGGTCCTTGGGCGGGTTTTCTTTGCTAGATGAAGAACGGGCACCAAGCTGTCGACCACGTCACTAGTGTCAGCAGTCATTTCAGTTATCCCATTTCACTGACAGCCACTGGCAGCTTCGCCTCTGTTGGCCACGCAGCCTTTGGGTGTTTGACGGGACGGTCCGCCACCTACCAAGGCGCCGTCGGAGGGCGTCCGCGCCAACAGCCGAGACGCAGCACTGCTGGGGGTGCCCAGCTGCTCGAAAGGGTGTGACCGGGGCGCGACGGGGTGAAGTCGCAATCACTTCGAGTGCAACGAACAGCAACTCAGCCATAGCCAGAGAAAGACATCATGACATCAAGAGCACAAAAAAATAGAAACTCTTCACCCACTTGGTTTTCTCACTACTTCTGCCTGTCATACGCTGTTCGTAGAGTTTACACGCGCGCGCGCGTCTCTAACAAAGAACTTGAATCGAACATACTACCAGCACCACCCCAAGGGTGGTTTATAGACCCCCTTGAAGATGTATTTTCCATTGTAAATAAAAAGAACACGCCAGTCGTAGGGCCAAAAGGCCTGCAATTCGCCAGCTGGCGAGCGGTGAGGTGAAGGAGGTCACTGCGGGTTTTTGAGAGTCTGTGAGATGAGCCGATGCTGGTAGCTAGTTGGGGGGTCCATGTATATTTGTTTCGCCGGGGGTCAGATGACCTCTGCTTTTCCTGGGGCTATTTGGTCATGATCTAGCCCAAAAAATCTGGTACAAGGCGGAAGAATCGTTTGGATACATCCAGGATCATCCGGGAGGCTCATTTAGAATACCCAAACAGTACTACATGTACTCCCATGTTCCTATAGTCTTCCCCAAAACCAGGAGACACCCTGTAAGTTTGGGGTTTCCAATTGATCAGCTCCAAAAAGAGGTTTGTTTAATGGGTGTCCATTCACCACCCCGACGGGTCCTGGCTCGTGTCCACCGCTTCGCGGGACCCGAAGCCGCCCGTGAAGGACGGCCAACCGAACGGGGAACGGCGTTTTTTCAATGTGCATGTTTATAGGCAAGACAAGCATATAGTGAAACACTGCCAGCATCACTTCAGGGGCGGTCTATAAACCACCCAAAGGGTGGTGCTCTTTCCCCGGACCTCTGGTAGAACGGTTTCCGGAACGGTCACTCCAGGAACGACTGCTGCCCTGCAACAACCCGGGACGCGAAACGGCAGAGGATGCTCCTGGAGAAGCGTCAGCAGTCCATCGAAAAGGTGCCGCCCAGACCTCCCATCGAAAAGGGCGGACGAGGGAGCTCGGACACCGCGCTCCTTCCGGCGGAGACGACGAAGGTCGTCGTCGGGGTCCGAACTCGGTCCGTCGGTGGGGGCGCCATAGTCATAGCCGGAGCATCCCGAAGAACCAGCTGTTTGACGCTTTGACACGACAACACCAGATCGTTCCCATTTTAAAACATGGTCGAACGATGTGGGACGGACTTCCGGGTGGAAGGCCAGGGTGCGGCTGTCTGGCTGTGGGGTCGAAGGGAGCAAAAGGGGTGAACTTCAGGCGCCCGATGCAAAGACCTCCGGTTTGGACAGGGAAATGGTACGAAAGACATTCAAAGACCTCAAAAGACCTATAAGGGCCTCCCCGGAATCCTTCAGGTCCCGTGCAGGTCCCGTGTGTCATCATTCATCTGACTCGTTATTAATATCGTGAACTATTGGTGGTGTTCCATTGCCGGGCCGCAGCTGTTTTGAAGCCAAGGCCATTCATGGCGATGTAAACTATGAGACATCTTTATGAGACACACACTGAACTGAAGAGCTTCTTTGTCACAGTTCATATCCTCCCTGGAAGTCACAGTTCACATCGACATAGGAGTCTGTTTTATGAAGAAGCATGGTCCAGCATGGTAGACAGACAGGACTTCGCATGGACTGGAGGTGTTCGTGTTTGCTACATCTCTGTGATTTCGCCACAAGACGTTTCGAAGTCCAGTTTGGGCGGCATTCATCGAAAAGAATCCATGCCATATCTCAATTCCTCCGTCAACGACATCAGACCGTTTTGTCCAATCCGACTAAAAGGGTCCACGATAGAAGGGCCGACGAAAAGCGTCGACTCCTCACATCTCCGATCTCCGACCGCCGATTTTCACCGCGCCCTGCGGCACCCCGTCGAACGCCCCAGTCGTCCGACGCGGGGCAGAGGGACCGGAGAGTGGGGAGACAGGCTCGTCGTCGCAGGGGTGGCAGACATATTATATAAATATATAATCCCTGTTGCCATTTCCCCTATGAAATGGGAGGGGTCAGGCCCTGTATAACAAAATATTTTGTAGTAATATATTTTGTTGGCTTGCCAAAGCCATTTTGTAGCCCACGAACCCGAATGCAGACACGTTCGAAAAGTTATAAATGACACTCTTGTGGGACACTCTTGTGGGTCACTCTTGTAGGAAACTCTTGTGGGAAACTCTTGTGGGACACTCTTGTGGGACACTCTTGTGGGACAGTCTTGTGGGACACTCTTGTAGGACACTCTTGTGGGACACTCTTACGGGACACTCTTGTAGGACACTCTTGTGGGACACTGTTGTGGGACACTCTTGTGGGACACTCTTATGGGACACTCTTACGGGACACTCTTGTCGGACACTCTTGTGGGACACACTTCTTGTG
>CAXAMN010021518.1:858052-937190 GCA_963970005.1 Durusdinium trenchii | reverse complement strand
CACTCTTGTAGGACGCTCTTTTGGGACACTCTTGTGGGACACTCTTGTAGGACACTCTTGTGGGATACTCTTGTAGGACACTCTTGTAGGACACTCTTGTGGGACACTCTTGTAGGGCACTCTTCGTACGAGACTTCCTCCAAAAAAAGTCACACGACGTCAAGTCTCCAAAACGAGCGTTTCGTACGAGACTTCCTCCAAAAGTCACATGTCAAGTGTCCAAAACGAGCGTTTTGTACGAGACTTCCTCCAAAACTCACATGTCAAAGTCTGCAAAAGGAGCATTTCGTACGAGACTTCCTCCAAAAGTCAAGCGGAAACACCCATCGGAGCACACACATCACGCAGCCCTGCCAAGCAGTTTCGCGAGTCCAGCCCTCCAAACAACACCCGTTCACACGCCAATCCCACTGTGACAGCGACATTCACCTCTACCACAACTCACGACCTCACAATTCCCTGCGCCTGCCACGAATCTTTCCGCATCCACACGTCTAACGCGCA
The DNA here is from genome assembly GCA_963970005.1 of Durusdinium trenchii. Taxonomy (NCBI): domain Eukaryota; class Dinophyceae; order Suessiales; family Symbiodiniaceae; genus Durusdinium; species Durusdinium trenchii. Next base: position 936,686 of record CAXAMN010021518.1, on the reverse strand, counting down.
CAAAGTACTGCGCCTGCCACGAAATGTCACCTCCGTCACACCTCGCAACCTCACCATTCCCTGCGCCTGCCACGAGAATCGCACTTCCACGCCTCAAAACCCACACAAAGTACTGCGCCTGCCACGAAAAGTGACAATATCATCTCGTGTACCACACCACACGTTTGGAATGATTCCGAGCACACTCCCATCCACCAAAATCGCCATTTCAGCTGAGACTGGTCACGAAAACAGAGCTTCGATGCCATACCCTGCAACGCAAATCCCAATGGCACGGCCACATCCAACACCCCAAAAACACGACTCTCCTGACGCTAATCCCAATGGAACTGCGCAGCAAACTGCGGATCTCACAAACACCTGCGCCTGTGCAGCGAAATGCATCACGTTTCTTGCGCGATATGTCATTGTCATGCGAATCACAATGGAATAGCGGCGCAAACTGACACGTGACACATCCATGAAAAGTCCCTTGCAAAAGCTTCCCCCCAATGGCAGCGCCTTAGCGTTCTACGGCCAACGGTTGCAAGCACTTGCGAACGGTTGCGAAAGGTTGCGGACGGTTGCGAACATACAAACCACGGGTCGCGAACAAGACTCTACCCCCAGACCCCCAGAGTTAAACGAGAACCCTTCGCTACGCATTCGGGAAAAATATATATAACATATTGCATATATATAAGTATTATATATATATATATATTTGGACTGGTGAGGGGGGGTCAAGTTAGTCTATGAACTTCGGAAGACTCCAGCATCTGCGGACGTGGTGAAGGGGGTTGCTTTGCAGGTCACCTTTGTCAGGCTTTGCTCACGTTCATCTTTGGCTGGTGAACTTACTTTTGGTCCATCCTAAAGACTCAGGCCATGGATATCCTCGACGCATCACTTGGGCCGCTCGTGTCAGCGTTGCCGGCATACATACAGCGGCAAATGGAGGCACAGGGGCGTGGCAAGGGGCGGGTTGCAAAGAAGCAAAATCAGTCATGTTCACGGAACATCCAATTATTCACTACACTCCATTTGCTAGTGAGATATGAGTATAGATGGTATAGATAGATTTCATGTGCTGCGTTCACAGCCCTCAAAATCCAGGGATTTTGAGACCCCGGACCCAAAGGATTCTGGTGCAATCCCTCCTATGAGGGTCCATGAGTTTTTGGGTGGTAGATTATTGTAATGTCAACACCGGATTAATCATCCCCCCTTCAAGGTCAACAAGGTTTGAGATTGGAGGTATTGGAGACAGACCACATCCCCTTAATAAAGGCGATGACCTGATGATGGATGATGAGATGATCTGGACCTGATGCTGGATGATGGTTGATGGGATTCTGTGTGAATCATGAAAGTTTGAACCATGCGAACCATGAGAGCTCTGAGTATATTGACACAAGCTTGATAAGAGATCTGATAGGATAGAGCAGAGAGCCATGCCAATTGGATCACTGCATATCAGAGTATGGAGGAGGCATAGGAGATGGAGGCTCTATGTGGTGAGGGTGGATGCCAATACTGGATGGACCAGACAATGTTGGATACTGACAAGAAAGAAAGTATACAGTATAAACAACATATTTAGATTAGTAAACTATAACATTTACTTTTCTGGGGCAGCTGGGCTTGATTAATAGGGGGTGGCTTCTGCTAGGATTCTTTTAATTAGGGTGATGTACATGTGGAACTCAGGTTATAAATTAGTTTGGTATTGGGGGGCTCGAGCTGGGCTTGATTAATAAGGGAAGGTTACTTAGTCCTGTGTCAACATTAAAGTCTCGTGAGGATGATGTGTAGTAGTAGCAGGTCACCTAAGTGCCATGTGGCACGTTTTAGTTCGGGGTACTCCAAGAAAGACACAAGAAGTCTCCCCAATTTGGCGGATTGAATTGTGTGCAGTCATGTGCAGCCTACACCTGGTAGATGATGCAACGAGGTTGATCTGGAGACCATGAGCCACCAGTTGATCCTGGTGACCTGCAGATCAGTTGACCCTCTTTTTGAGCTCACACCAGTTTGTTCCCGACACAAGAGTGCCCCCCCCCACGGGAGGAGTTTCACGTTTCTCCGAGATGCTGAACTAGGGGACGTACTTTTCTCCATTTGGGGCCTTCACATCATATTTTTTTTGAATAGAATTGAATGTTGCAGCTTTCATCTCGAAGGCTGTGGTGGGGGAACACCCCCGTCCTCATGCTTCATTCGGCCGTTTTTGCTTGAGGAATCCTTCAAGTTTCCAGGCCGGGGTTGTCTTGTTGGAGCGAGGAGAGGATTCAGATGAGGAGTTCATCCAACAAAACCAAAACCAAAAACACTCCCTGACAAACTCCCTGGAATCATCATGGCCCTGTAAGGATGACCATGGCCCTGTAAGGATGGACGTTCCCAAGACCAAACAGGTGGTGTTTCATTTTCATGATCAGAAAGTGTCAAGGAAAGGGTGGCCTGGTGTTGTAAAGTAAGATCCTTATATAGTATAAAACAATGGTTGTTTTGTAAAGACCATCTGAACTATGGAGACGACATGTTTTCCAAACTTGACTGCGGTAATATGATCGGCAAGCCTGTATGAACCCTGCATTTCCTGGCCCACCATTGTTTTGAGGTTTGATGTTTTTTCTTTTTTAATACCAACAAAACATTGTGTTTGAAAAAGGATGTTACACCACAAAACCAGGACGGAAGGCTAGGCTCCAACCCAAGACAAACACAGGCAAGATGAACATTGAAAGATTGATGAGGAAAGTTGGCCCGTTTTGGAGTCGTTGGAGGTTTTACAATGGGTTCCCACGAGCTAGAAACTATTACGAGGCCAAGAGTCCTGACAGGAAAAGCAGCATCCCTCATACCCTCTACAGGGACTAGTAGAAAAAGCCAACATTGACCCCTGAAATCAACCACCCCAATGTATGGTTTCATATCGCGTCTGGGATATGGTTTGGAGAAAAGCTCTAGATCTTTCGTTGCCACCCCCAAGAATCCGAACGAGCTCTCCATGGCAGGGGGTCGGACCCGACCTCGAAACGCAGGGGGAAAAGGGCCGTCCAAATTCTATGTGTTTGAAGGTGTGCAGATTCTGGGCCGTCCGATTCTTAATCCAGAGATTCTGCAGGCTAAGCCAGCTTCCAAAACCGATTCGGTTAAACCATCAAGCTCGTGGTCATGCTTCCTCCGCCTCTTGAAGACTCCCGGTTGTCTATTGGCCACAAGTGATATATCAAAGTAGGGGGACCTTCCAATGACCCCGTAAAGGAAAGAAACTGGTTGGGGTCCTCCCTGTTTCACGACGGTGAAAAACTGGCGTCTCCCCATTCAGGTGGTGGTGGCATGTCTCTTCCCAAGGGCGTGACTACGGTGGAAGCTGCAGTGGTGGCGATCCTGGTGGCTTGACTCGGCTTGTGCGCATCTTTTTTTGAACCAGACATACCAGACGACCTAGGAGCATCCATTCCAGTATGTACTGGCTTATGTGTATTCACATATACCTGAGAGAGTCCAATTTTGTCAGATTATGACTGCCAGCTATGTTGGTCACGTCACAACGAAGGGCCTTTGGGGCACCTGGAGGTGGATGTCTTTTCCGACGGGCCTTTGCATTCCTTTGATGCCTAGCTCGTCGAAACATATCGACAGCTGGTGCGATGAGCAAAGGAGCAAAGGAGCCGGTGGTCTCCACATATCGATGTAAACAAGGAGCCGGAAGCTCGGAGCGACCAGTTTTGGTCTTTCCTGGACCCCCCAGGCCTAGATGATTTTAGGGCCATTTGGGTCTCAACAAACAGGTCCCGAAGCGACCTGAAGTCAGTGGGAGCCTTATGTCCGTCCAAGTTTAACAGCCTTCAAGAGCCTTCTGAACCCTGCTCTGTCAGCTGGTCAGTCACTGATCAGTTACAGTGGTTTCAGGCATATCGATGGCACGTTTCCCCCATGATGTCCTATAGACAGATGGTATTAGTCCACTACTAAAGCACCGTTACTTGGGGGCTACTGTGCCATCCACTCTCAATCCACTAGAACATGATGAACTTCAGAAGTTGCCATTGGAGGGACCTGGCACTGGAGCCTCCTGGACCCTCCTGTCGGGGTGTCCTGGCTGGACTACCTCACACTACCTATATGCTTCCATTGGGCACCCCTTGGAGGGTCCTGGTATATGGTATTGTTTTCCTTCTTGTAGGTGTGCCTTTGGTCTTTGACTTTGCCACATTGCCAGCAAAGACACAGAGAGAGAGAGAGAGAAGCCATTATAATCCATTATATACACAGCGTATACAGTGTATATATATATATAATATATATATATGTATCCTTTTGTTCAATCCCTGAGAGCCAAGCTACCAGTACCAAGCAAGCTTTGTGCGGACTTTTCGAGCTGTTCATCCGCAGCTGTTCATCGTCCGCTCGAGGTGGTGATTTTCATCTCCACGGCTTCCTTATGCTTTGGAGCATACCTCGCCCGACTGAACTCACCCACCGGTCCCTGGGCTGACCATGGTTTTTTTGTTTGTTTGTTTTTCAGAAAAATACTGAACCCGGGACGAGAAACCGGTATTGGGGGGGCTTTGAGCCAGCCTTCCATCATCCTGGCAGGGCTTTTAAACAGCAAACACTCCCGAAAACTCACATGGATCCTGAGAATGCCACCCTGAAAGACTGACTGTTTTCCTCTACAAACCAGTGGTTTTCAAGGTCCATGTTAGTTAGTCTTCAGGGGGGGTAACTCAGAAAAAAAAGCAAAGCCTTTGTGTTGCCTCGTGTGTGAAACTCGCCTGAAACTGAAATCGCAGGACCAGTCGGGGAAGCGAAGCTCACGACTGGGAAACCCCCCCAAGTGTCAAAGCCAGAAGCACCCACGTCTATTCGGACCCGACTGAGTACCTTAGAAAATTGGACAGGACCCCATAGAAGAAGGGTAATTACTTGTACTCATTTGTCCGAGGTACATTCCTCGCCTCCAGGTACTTGGTTTCAGAGCCTCAGATCTCGGAAGAGAGCGAGCTCTGACCAGCTACGACATCCTACGACGGCTACGAACAACGAAACAATACAAACCCTAAGGGTCCAGGACCATCCGAATCGGATGTCCTTTGACCCCCCCGTTCAACCATTCTCTGGAAGTACTTTCACCTTCAAGACCATCCTCAGGAGGTACCTGGACCCTATGGGAAAATATGGTAGACTTTGCAATAGAGAAGCAATCATGATCCTCACTCTGCTGCCAGTTCTAACATCCCACGCGCTGGATGTTTGAGAAAAGACACCCGTTTTCCCGAAGTCCAATTCGACCAAATCTTTGGCACCACCACTGGTGGGGCCCACGGTCTGGCCCATCCAAAACCTGGTTTGACCTAGCAAAAAACCATGGTTTTTGTATATGAAAAACCTGTGTTGTTCATGGTTTGGTTCGGGCAAATGTTCGATCTTCCAGGTGGCCCGAGCTCGTCTTGTCCCAAAAAAGGGGCCGCCTTCTTCGGCCGGCCTTCTTCGCTGGCGAGGTAAAATCATGAAGTTGGCCGCTGGCGAGTCAAGGATTCTCATTCCAGCCACCTTCTGCTTATTTCTCAACAGTGCCCTAACAGCGCTTGCTCGCTGTTTTTTTTTGGGCGAACGGGTTCGCCTTCTTCTGGATCCCTTTGAGGTTGGTTTGGGTGTGAGCTGAGTAGTCCTGAGTAGTCCTGGAACCCAAGAATATCAGCTACCTGGGTCATCCTGTCTGAGTATCCTGGCTGGACGCCCCCCCAGCCCACTACTTCTTCGGGATCTCCAGGCAGGGGGGGGACAGCATGACTCGGGGAGTTCCATGGCGCCCAGCCCTGGTGCCCGACAGATCCACGGACCCCATCTACCTCGCTTCGGGATTGGGAAGGCAGCTGGTATGAAACCAGTGGATATTGGTTTGCTTAGTTTTTTTTTTGGAAGGTGCCCTATGGATGAATCCCCTTCTGCAGAAGACTTTGTTTCCAGTTCCGAACAAGCAAATCCAAGATTAGTTCCAATAGAAGGAACGGTCTATTCAGACCAAAGCCGCTGAGAGGAGGCCTTCAAAAGAGCCTTCGCTTATTGAAGTTAATTGTGGCTTGGGGGGGGACGGCTGGTAGTTCTAAGTGCTTCTTCTCATTCGGAGCCGCGAAGGACATGTCTCGTTCGGTCTGGACACATTTCCGAGTACAGCATGTCTTGGAATAGGGAGATCTCCCTACCAATGGGTAGACTGGTCTGTTTGGGTCTTGGATCTTTTTTATTCTTAGTTTTCAGGGGATCGAATTGGGAGGATATCCTTATTTCAATACACACCTAGGTGGCTTGTTCATCCTCTTGCCCTACTTTGGCGGGCAGTTTGTGCAGATGGTTGGAAGCAACACCGGCGTCACCAGCGAGGAGCTCAATCAGGCAGCTGCGGCAGCGCTATGTCGCCAGAGACGGGTTCATTGCAGGTTGCAAAAGCCCAAAACCATTGCAGGAAGTAAGTGAGACTGATCTAAGACGGAACAGGAAGGAGATGAGAAGCTAAATGTTCAATGAAATCAGCACTGAATGACAGTAATAGCAACGAATAGCATATCAAGGTCGCTGATGGTCCTTGAACATGTAGGACCCAGGTTTTTGCGGCGAGTGACAAGCCTGGGTGAACAAGCCGGCTTAAGTGACCAGTGGGATGTAGCATTGATATTGAAGAGACCTGGACCCGACTGACCCACCTCAGAAAAATGGGACACCCCTCAAAAACACAGCTACGAAAGTACTCTCCCCCACTTTCGGCACGGAACTGAGACTCGCAAACGATCTGACAGTCCGCTTCGTTCCACTGGCGTCAGGAGCGCTCAGGAGAGCGCAGGGGCTCCGCACGGCTCCGTCGGCTTGGAAACCGGTGGCACCAAGCCTATCCCAGACACGACGAATGGGACTGGTATATTATAACCCATTGATTCCTTTACAATCAAACACCCCAAAATATGGATGAACACATGCCAACACATGCCTGGATGCCTGTTGCTTCGGTGCAGATCACCGAGAAGATCGTGGTGGTCGCCGTGGCCTCCTCGATCACCTCGATGATTCGAGGCGAGGCCCCCAGCCGAACCGCGGGTGGCGTGGCGTGGTGGTTGGCGTGGCGGAGTGGCGTGGCGTCCGGGGGCGCGGTGTTGGCGTGGCGGAGCGTGGAAACATCACCCAGGCTCACTCCATGCATGGAATATATTTGTTTTGCATGATTTTGCCGATCATTGGCGTGGTTGAAAAAGGGTCTCCCTGGATCTCCCTAAAATCATCATGGATGTTGTGGAGTGAAAAACATGTGAATGCCACTGTGTTTGGCTAGAGAATCATCCAAACTCGGGGGCCGTTTGCGCTCTCCACTTCCATCATTATTTGTTTGCCAGGGAGTGGTTGCTGTTTTCATGGGACGCATCAATGTGACTTGGTGCGGAGCCTCGTGCTCCAACAACTATAGTGTAAGAACCAGAACCAGCGGTGCACCGTCCGGTGTTGGGTGTTTCGGGGGGGGTATACCGGAGGGTTCTGGTGTGTGACAGTGTGGTGTTTGGGCAAGATCCGATCTCCGACTGCTCAGTTCCTTCTTCTTTCAAGCTAAAGAAGTCCAAAGACTGGAGCACTTGCTGTAACATTCGAGCCAAACCGCTGCACCGGACTCCCAGCTTCGAGCAAAAGCACCAGCTTCGATTCGATCCAAAACGCCGCCCGAGACGATGTCTCGAATCGATGTCTCTGCATCCTGTGGTGTTCTCCGGGCCAGGGATGCTCTTTGTCCTGGCGGGTGAACGCATCGTCCGCGAACTGCGGAAGCAGGTGCCGGACGGGTGTCCAGCGTCGGGTTCGCGGTTTCCGCGTGCGGCGCCCAGACCGGACTCGGGCCCGTCGAACCCCGGCGGGTTCCGGGTGTTCCGAAGTGTCCGAGATCGTCGGTGTAGGTCTCTATATCATGGAGACCTGTAATATATCAATGCCAGGGGCCCCACAAACCATCAAAAACCCTTATCCCGGCAAGAGACCCCAAACAGTGTGTGTGAGGTCTAGAGGTGTAGCAGCAGAAAGTCTAGAGATCTAGACGCATTGGGGTCCAGAGAGGTGATGGTGGTGATGAAGGTGGAGATCGTGGTGAATGGTGGCGGTGAGTGTGAGTGAGAGTGAGGCGAGAGTGAGAGTGAGAGAGGGTGAGAGTGAGCATCTGAGAGCACAAAGTGTTGCGCCTGCCAGGAAATTTGCACTTCGAGGTTCACAAAGTGCTGTGCCTGCCACGAAATCTGCACTTCGAGGTTCACAAAGTGCTGCGCCTGCCAGGAAATATGCACTTTTCGAAGTTCACAAAGTGCTGTGCCTGCCGCGAAATCTGCACTTCGAGGTTCACAAAACACGGCGGCTAAAACAAAATCTGCACTTCGAGGTACTGCACCTGCCACGAAATCTGCAAACGAGCCACATGTCCAAAAGTCGAGTCACTGCACCTGTCACGGAATCAGAGCGCCTCGAAGATCACCCACATGTCCACAGTGCTGCACCTGCCACGAAATCTGCATTTCGAAGTACAACCGCTCCGATCCCTTGCGCCTGTCACGAACAGTCGAATTTGGCCACCGAAACACAAGGTTCCCCTTGCGCCTGCCACAAAAAGTGACCACCATGTCCGAAATACGCACGGCGCCACAACGAGAGCGCAGTCGCGAGAAGCACCCGCCGCGGACACCCAGATTCTGCGACCCTGCGCAGTCGTAATGCACTTCCAGGATTTCCAGCGGCATGAATGTACTGTAAATAGCAGCGACTAGCCGTACACGCCCGCGCGACACCTCCGATTAGACACCGGTGCTGGACCCTTACCGTAAGAGCCCTTAGTGTGTCCACACTGTTTGGGGAAAAACATGGTTTTTGTATGTGAAAACCTTTGTTTTTCATGGTTTTGAGGGCCCCTGGTGGGTGGTGGTTCAGGATAAGATCTCATTGAACGAGGCATGTGATGCAGCCTGCACTGATGTGAGTCACCCATGCTCACCTGGCTGAAAGGATTGTTGCATTTGACGGATCGTTTTTTTAAAATTTTCTCCGCACTCTGAAGGACCATGGGACATATGCCCGGCACGGGCTCCAGTCGTACCTTCGTTTCGGTTCGGTGGGACAGGGCCCGGGTGCAGGAGGGTCCAGTCACACCGAGCTTGGGGAGGTACTGGGGCCTTGTACAACTGGAGCCCTAAGGCCCTAGGGATAGATGACATATGGAGGACAGACAGGGTGGAAAAACGGTGTGCCCCTACCCCTTTCTTTGTTCTTGCCCATTTTGTATTGGGCCTTGATGATTTAGATGAAACCCTAAGAATCCGGGCCCTCAAATAGAAAGGGCTTGGTTTGGGTCCAGACCGCCTGCCAAAGGTCGGGTCCCGACCGGCATGGAGTGCCCGTCTGGATTCGTTTGGGGTAAGAAGTTCGTAGCTCATTCCCTGAACCAGGAAGGTCAACTCAGTCGCAATCGACGCCGGCACACATGGCATGCGCATGGCATGACCGCACATACTCAGCCGCTCGGGGTTTTTGGTACCATTGGTCAGCCAGGTCTTTCATGCACTGCTCCGTCAAGAAGTGGCTTTCTTTGATGTGCAGACCACTGGAGTAGCTCGTCATGGACTCTGAAGAGTTGTCGAGAAAAGGTTACATCAATGGCTAGAAGCCTGGTCCGTGGTCCATGACTTCCCATCCTTGACTTCGAATACATTCCATATGGGTCTCTAAACGACTAGACCGACCGACTAGACCTTCTTCTTCGGCCACCTTCGGTCACAGTGCTTCGGCCACCTGCAGTCAGAGTGGCTTCGGCTACCAAGGCCTTGGTCTCCAGACTCACCAACGATACCCAGACCCTGCAGAACGCCGTGCCCCGACGCGGCATGCGGAATCGGACTCGGCCGGGATGTCTCCGTGGGGATTGCGATGGCCATGCCCAGAGGTCGAACTGTTCGACGGTTGAAAAACGATAGCAAAAGGGTGACCCAGCTTTGTAGTCTAAAGTCCTTCTAGTAGAACATGTAAAACAGCTCGGTTCTGTGGTACTAAACCCATATAAAACGAATGGTCGGCCAGGAAGCCTTCCGACTGTGGGTTGTCTTGAAGCCTGACCCGATCGATTTTCAGGTGATTTTAGCACAACCATGGACTTACCAGACATGGTCAACTTACCAGGGTTGGGGAGGGGTTTAGGTCGAAGGCGCTGCTTCCAGGTACTGCACTTTCACAAGAACCATACCTGGATCTTCCAACTGAGGCAAAATTTCTGCCCAGCTTTGCCAACTTGGCTGGCTTGCTAGATGAAAAGGCATTATATAAATATATACATAGTTGCATGTCATTATATATATATATATTATATATATATATATGTGTTGCATACTTGGAAGATCTAGTTCATCCACCAGTGTGAGTGGTGGGCCATAGTGGGGCAGGTCGTTGGCAGGTCGTTGGACACATGAGTGTAACTTTCTTCAACCAGACATCCCAGAGGCCAGCGGCCGTTCATCAACTCCTGACCCGCGAAATGGACTTTAGGGTGTTAAGCACAGAACCGAGCTGCTTTACATGGTTTGTGGCACAGGATCTTGGACCACAACACCGGTCAACACCTTCTTTATTCTAGGACGGATTCTTTTTTGGCCATCTACCCCCTCTACTCCCCTTGACCAAATAGGTTTGGATGCTTCCCTAGCGGGCTCCACTCGGGGTTCGCTCCGAAGTTGAGACTCGCGAACGTCCGGTTTTCCATTGCGGAACCTCTCCGAGGCGAGCTCCAACATTTCGATTTTCCTTCGTTGCAGCTCTAGCCTGTTGCTGTCCTTGATCGTGATGTTTGCGCCTTTTTGGCGATAAGGGAGCGAGCGAACTCGCGGAGGAACGGGAACTGTTGGGAACTCGGTGTGTTTTTTTTTCGTTTAGGTCTTCGCTGAAGAGAATAAGAGAGCTTGATCAAGTAAGTCAGAGTCATCCCCTGAGAATCAGCCACGGAGTTCGCATTCTTACTATTTCTTGATCCCTCCCCAAACCAAGGAAAAGTCCCTAGCAGCTGAGCATGAATCGGCTTACTAGGCAATGGCAAGATCACGAGTTCCCCCTCAAAACACGTAAATGTGAGCCTTTGCAATGTGCCATGCGAGCATCAGAATACGGCAATATGTTGGCATAGCACCTGTGCTGACACACCACATGCAACTAATGACAATGCCGCAACAAGCAAGAACCAGGGAACCTGCTTTGGAAAACGCGCTGGAGCCTGTCAGCGCCACAGTGTGGCCCGACGGCTGCATCTCAGCGTGACAACGTGTGTGCCTGTTAGCGTGACCCAAGTCAGCATGCCAGGAGCCTGTCAGCACGTCTAGATCTCTAGACCTTTTGTTTCTACACTCTAGAGTTTGGGCCTTCAGACGCACTGTGTGGGTTCTCTTGCCGGGATATTCTTTCTGCAGGGATGTTTTTCTCAAACAAGGTGGACATCAGTTTGAGTGCCACCGCAGGGGCCGAGCACAACCTAGCGCAAGGTTGATTGCGTTGCCAGGGGAGGTGCATGGGCGCTGAAAGATCTTCTCGCGCCGACGCGCATGCTTAAAGAACGTGTGTCTGAACTCATAGACCCTGACGTTCTGAGTTTGGAACAAGCGAGCTGGTGGCAGCTCTTGAAGACTCAGCCAAGGCATTGAGTCTGATCCGTGGCGCTGCCCGATCTTCACAACTCAATGATCGCCGCCGCAACCACGCGGCCCTGGATGCTCCGTCTCGAAGCTGCGAGGAGGTTTGGCCATACGTGCTGGTGGTTTGCGCTTGAGAGAGCGTGGTGAAGCTGCACACCCGCACCTTGAACCGCCGCACTCTCCAAAGCATGGTCTGTGGGCTTGGATTTTGTTCATCATCTTCTCACAACAATGAAAGCTGGGCAAGTGAAGCCGCTATTCTGGAAGGGGTGAATTCAAGGCTGCGCTATGAAAAAGGATCCTCAGGCATGGTTCTGCTTGCTGGCTCGTCAAAATGTCCTCAGAAATAGCCCGTGAACCCTGAACATGGCAAGTGCAAAGAACGCCGATTCGTCAAACCTTTGGCGCCTTAAAGTTCGATAGCTCTTCCGCCGCATGCAAACCCACACCTGAACCTGCATATGTAAAAACATCCGCTTTCTTTCTGTGGTCTGTCGCTCAGGCGAAGAGCGGCGTCATTTGACATCCAGCAGCGTTAAGATTTGAAGATCGTGGAGAACATCTGCGGATGATTAAAAGGGTTAGTGGGGCGTGCCCAGGTGATATGCAGCAGCAGGGATGCAAAAGCTGAACGTGTATTCCCCAGGCGGTTCGGCAAGTAAGCCTCCAGAACCTGTTCCGGAACCTGCTCCTGAATCTCATAGGCAACCCCTCCCGAAATTGTTCCGGAACCTAAGCGAACTGCTCCGGAACCTGCTTTGGGACATGCTTCGATGTGCTGCGAAGTTCATACTATATGATAGAACACTCCCAAGCTTTGCTGTTCGGAAATATGGTGAAAACCTCGTGGTCGATTCCCTGTTGATCAGTTCAAGCCAACTTGGCAAATCAACGTGTCTGTGTGAAACCCTTGGAGTCACAGGGAATCTTTTGATGTTTTTGCAGGAGCACGCGGCATCCATGACCCACCGTGTGCAACGAATCTACGGTCATGGATGGGAGGGGAAGGCTGATCACCTTCCTGTACCTGCAGTTTGTGAATGTTCTAACCCCTCAGGCTGTTGCAGGATGATTCAGGTCTGCAGATGTGCATTCGTCGTCGCCTTCGTTGCGGTTTTGGAACTTGTTGAGAGTTGGGACTTTCGAACTTTGGAACGCTGATGGTCAGACCGCGTTACATACTACCTGTTTTACCCATGCAATTTTTTCGCTTAGGTTTTTTGAGGGTTTGCGGCGATAGGTGTCGAAACTATAGCTAGTTCCCCACGCGTCCTGACCCACGATGTATTTATTTTTTTTATTATGACTTATATTGAAAAATATCGTATATCGGCTTTTGCTTTGGCGGCCGTTGTTTTTCCCCGGAGTATGCAACCTAGTCGAGCGACCCCTTTTTCAGGGTCCTAGAGGTATGGGGCGCACCATGGCACAGCCAAAGTCTCGGTTTGATGTACACCAATCGAAGTCTTTTTCGGTTTTCTTTTGGACCTCTGAAAACGGTACGGAACTGTGGGATGGCCAACTGAATCCCCATGAAAGCAGTGGGATCACAAACACTTAGCAACTTGTTCCTCCCTAGGATTCCCGGCCAACGATTGTTGTAAGGGTCCTTCCTAGTCTTTACCAAACAAAAAATGTTTTGCCAAGGACTTCAACATGATCTTTACACACACACACTAGCATCCTGTTGCCTCAAAACTTGAAACCATGTCCTTGGTGTCACTTCCCATTTGGTGCAGTGAATCCTTTGCACGCCTCGTACGTCCCTCACTTTGTGGTTCCGATTGTCTAAAACGGCGAAACCCGATGCTTCGACCGTGCTTTTATGGACGAAGGTGACCAGCTGGAAGCTCACTTTGGCCATGTTGGCCACTGTTCCTGTGGTGTCTTGGCCACGAGGTCGAGTGGTAAGGAGATGCCAGCGGCACAAAAAACGGACGGGGAGAAGGAAGAACCATTGATGATGCAAAGGAGACCTTTTTTTTTTGGTGTAGAACAAACCAAACGGTTCGTATACGGTTCGTAGAAAAGGACTTGCCACAACTCAATGGCCCAACGGCAAAAGACTTTGCCATTCACGCCGTTCACCCTCCTATTCCAGAAGATTGGACCAGTCTTGACGCTGACGTCAAGAACGTTTTTTCCGATGTTCATCGGGTACCATGAGTCGACATGGAAACTCGTGTTCCAAACGAATCAACCCAAATCTACAGTGCTCACAAGGTGTTGCATGTCTCTTTCAGGGGATCCAGTTGCCACATGTTACCACGATGTCGCTGGTCACCAGTGGTTCCAGTTCGACCAAAAGCAAAGAAATGGTTCCCGGGATTAGTGGTAACTGGGATCCTCGGTTCTTTTTTGGGCATTTGCTACCTAGTAGAACGAACTCATACATACGTTCCTCTACTGGACAGAGTCCAGCAGCCAACAGAGTCCCGCCTTCAAGCTGTAGCGGAGATGTGTTTTGAACGCATGAATGAAGACGAAACATAAAGCCGCATTGAAAGATCCAAGCAGCTGGGGGTCTCATAAGTGCTATATTGATACTGCTTGCTACTTGAAGGAAGAACATGGAAGAACTACATCACATACCTTCTGTGCAGCTGGAACTTGCTTGGAGATGTTCCAGACACGTTTGAGGCAGCATGTATTTGTGATTCTCATGTCTATTGTAGGGAAGAAACGGAGAAACTGTGTTTAGAGCCACTCAGCTTTTGTTTATGTTGAATCGATCGGCTCAAAAAGGCCAGCATTCTGGCTGCAATCATGGGCCACTTTCAGCGGAAGGTGAGCAAGAAGTACCAAGATGAGACGCCTGGCAAGTTGAGACAATTGATATGCCAGATGAGTCTGATCCCGCTCCAAACAGCCCAACTGGTCCCTCAAAACATCTCAAAACCAAGCGATTTGAGACCCCCATCCGACCCCCTTTACAGGACCGGGTCGGATCCCTCCAAAGGATTTGGGGCCAGATTTCGCGCCTGGGAAAGTTTTTGTGGTTTATGGACCTTCAAAAGACCTCAACCTCCCGGCAGTTCCTCCGAAACCAGCTCCTCGTGTGAGGACGGCGGAACTCGGGAACATTGCCTCGGAGACCTTCGGGAATCTGCGCACGGTGCGCGCCTTCCAAAGCGGGGAGAGGCTCATGGAGAAGAAATACTGCAGCTCGGTGGGTCGTTTGGGGGGGGATGAGAGTGGTGGTATGTGGTGGGCATGAGCCATAAGTGGGCCATAAGTGTCAAACTGTACGGGATTTGAGGTGAGACGGTTGCTGCCAAGCCTCATTGGTGATCCCAAATTGGGTGGCATTTTGGCCACAACATACCATGCATCTTGCAACACCTTGGTGTTTTGGTGGTCGTCTTTGCTGCTTGTTAATGCCAAAATAGAGATGCTCACAATCTTTATCATCTTTGCTATTCTTTGCCATGATTTCCGTTTCAGGCCCCCCATTTATCTAGACCACCAAGCTGCTATTGATATATATATATATATTGATCTAGAAACACGTCTATCCATCCCCCTTGCAGCATGTTCTAAAACAATTCATTGTACCACTCGTCGACTCGTCACCCACTGCTTATGGACGCAGCCTTGCGCCCATGCACCCGCTGCTTTGGGCGCGGTGACCCTGCGCAAGACACCGTTCAGTCACCCCGCTGCTCCAGGTGATGCGAGTGATCAAGTCTACCTCTACGGCTGGACACCTGGTTTTGCGTAGCATGATTTTGTACTTTTCCCCATGGGTGAATCCCCAAAGCAGCTTGGGGAATAGGTCTTTTTCCCGACTTCCAAACAATCCAAGGAAGCGGTCCATGATCTACGGAGCTTGGTCCGGAGTCGCCCCTTGGAGCCCGTTTTTGCAAAAGCGCCGAGAACGGAGCCGCGTGGGGGCGTGGCTCACGAAAGCCTGGCGCTTCAGCGTTGGCTGGAGTTACCCTTGCAGCAAGCTAAGCTAGCTGGGGGATGGAATCGGCTACCCGAAATGACGAGGGTCTGTGAAACAGAGAGAGTTGGACTACCGGGATTGGCACCCTCCGTTCGCCCGTTGGACGAGCATCGACCCTGGTGTTGTCTAAAATCTGTAGTAAACATAGTAAAACAAGATAGAACAAGGGTCGATTTGAAAAAAACCATGAACGTTGGTATCCTGGACTGTTTGGTATCTCATCATGATTTCTGGGATTGTACTTGGGTCTGTTTTGGGGTGGTACTTGGTCTGGTGCGATGCTCATGTATGCCACTTTGTGAGACGACATTCGAAGAATTCGAAGGACCTGGCAGCTGTGGAAGAATGGCACCGTTGCACCATTTGAAGAAAGGATGATTCTTACCCAGACACGACCTGTCTGGGACTGGCATATTTAAATACATAGAATATTGGTGTGGTTTCAGGGGCCATGTAGGCATATATATATATATACCATACATGTAATACATAGTACCATACATGGAGTGTCTGAAGTGTCTGGATGAACCAAAGCACAGGGAAAACACTGGGGAAAGGTCCAACGAAAACCTGGGTCCCTGGGCCCTGGGGTGGTGCTTCTTTGAAAGCTGCGAGCGCTTTGGGTCGGCTCCGACCGGTTGAGGTCCCGGTCACTGAATTGCGCAAGAGATTTGAGGCTCTAAGTGAATCCGGACCTAAGAATGACCCTTTTTTAGGGCTCCAATCATATGCTCAGGTTCGGTAGTTGGACCCCCGCACTCACCCCTGTCCCATCTTCGAAATGGTCGGACTGGAGCCCAATGGCCATGGACAATTGGAGAGCACCTTTTGGAATGGCCATGGACCATTGGAATGGCCATGGACAATTCACTTCATAAGAGATTCACAGGTATGTTGATGTTGTACCAACTAGTAACTAGTGTTTGTTTAAACTCAGAGCTGTAAGTCCTGTGTGACGACCATTCATCTACCCTAGCCTTCCAAGACCATTAAAAAATGGTCTATTTGGTGTTGTAGTCTAAAATCCTTCGTAAAACAGCTCGGTTGTTTGAGGTACAGTCCATTAGTGAGTCCATTATACTATAGTACACGTATTAGTTAACTCACGGTTGCAGAGGTTCCCGGTCTAGATTGTACCGCTTCCCCCCGCATTTTTCAAGTCTATTTTTGCCGCCTGACTCGGGCGACCTGGTTCTGGCTCGGTGACCGGAGTCACTCGGAATGTCCTGAACACTTCGCTGGTCACGACAATCGTCTGGACTAGCTATAGGCCTATAGGGGTTCATGCGGCGGTGCCGGCACATGTTCGGCATCGAAACCACAAAAAGCCGCTAAGACTTACGTATACGGGTGAGTCTGGCGTCCATGTTCAAGCCCGACAAGTAGCCCGTATAGTTGCCCAACATCTTCAAACGGACTTCGTTCCAGGGACCAATCCTTGAGGTTGGTCTCCTCTTCTTCGTGGCCTTCACAGTTGTTCTGCGATTCGGCCCGGGAAGCCCGGATTTGGAGCGTTCGTTTCGGCGGTTTTAAGCCGGAGGTAGACGGTGGATGAAGAGAACATAAGAAAACTATAGGAAACTCATCCCCCTACCTGGATAATGCCACTCTTCAGAAAAAAGGCTGGGGTTTATTTATCTTCCATACCAATATTTGGTTCACTAATGTTCACCAAGCTGAACTCATGGTGAGACAGGAGCACCATTGCCATCTTCGTTCGTCAGTGTCCCAAAACGGCCTAGCCAGGAGGGTGCTGGTTTATGTTGGGTGGCTCCCTCAAAACTGCTCGGGAGCCAGGTGAGAACCCGGTCGACCCCTCCACATCCCAGACACTCCATGGCATACTTGCATACGTTGGTGGAGTTTCAGGGGTCAATGTATAGGTAAATATTCCATACATGGAGGGATGTTTGGGTATAGGTCGACCTAGTCACTTCCGGAGAGCAGAGCTTTTGAACGATCTAATGCTACTCTAGCCGCACTCGCGTTCCAAGACTGCATGTCAAGACTGGTTGACCCGGTTTTCTAGCGTAGCATTGTAAATAAGTGTTTGGTTAAATACCAGCATCCTCCGACAGGTCGTTAGTTCAGTGTTGTTGGGCCCTAACAGGTCTCAATTGGTGACCTGGCAGTGAGGGTCCTGGTATATACATTTTAAATAGCTTAATAGTATGTAATTATATATATAATAAATATGGTGTCCAGGAATCTCAGGCCCCTCCCCCCCCCAAAAAAGACAGGTTTTCTTTCTGCGCTCCTCCCGGGTCTTCCATCCTTCCCGGGTCCGAACGGTCCTTGTACTTTGTCAGGCGCCGGTCTCGTGGAGCGAGGAGAGATGCAGTCGGGTGATTTGATCTCCTTCGTCCTCTACACCGTGCCGTCCTCAGTCCTCCATCTGCCGGAGGCGGATTCCACCCACCTTCCCACCAGGGGGGAGGCGCTTTTCGCGATGGGTTGGGCGATGTTTTTCTACCCTAACAATCCGAACGGGCCCTCCATGACAGGGGTCGGACCCTCCGTAGCAGGGGTCTGGACCCGAACCAAACCCTGTCTATTTGAGGGCCCGGATTCTTAGGGTAAGGACTTTAGACTTCAACACCTGGCCAACCTTTCTATCATGGTTGAACTGAAGGCTATAGGCTTTCGGAAGGTCCGTTAGAAAAGGGCCCAGCGAACATTTCACAGGTTGGGGCCTCTTGTCGGTGCGACGAGAGAGGTTCTCGGTGCTTTTCTTCGACGCTTCCGTGAGTGTTTTCACTGCTCGGGAGCCAGGTGAGCACCCCGGTCGACTCCGTGAGCCATTCTCTTATGTACTACTAAGCACTGTTGCAAACCTCCTATCCATATGGAGCGTTTGGGAGCGTTTGGGTTTGAACCCAAAAAAACGGGTGTGAATTCTTAGGCACTGTTGCCATCTGCAAATTCCAAACCGAGTGTGACTGCCCTAAGGATCCGGACCCTCCAAACAAGCTGTTTGAGGGTACAAACCCCTGTTTTAGAGGGTTCGAAGAGGTCGGGTCCATTCGGATTCTGGGCGAGTTTTTCCCCAGATTCGTTCAAAAGGCGCAGCAGTTCGGACACTCTGTGGACAGACTCACCCCTGTTGCCTTCAGTTCGACCATTCAGGAAGAGAAGGTTGACCTGTTTGTTGTATAGTCTAAAATCGATGACATAAAACCATCATTTCCCGAGTTTCTCGGCCAGGAGTGATGGATTTCAGAGGTCTTTCTGGGACGGCCATGTTCGGTCCAGTCCCATCTGCACGCGTCGGAATGGAGAAAACCGGACCGACTCGGATCTCCTTCTGGGTCCTTGTTAAAGTATTGTTTTTAAATCCTGGTCAGATCATGGCATTGCCAGGAACCTGCTACGATTCTGTGGATTTCCAAAGTGCTGCAACTGTCACCCTCTCAATGCCACGGCTGGCCAAGGTCAGCTTGTCTGGGTCTGTGGCAATGCTTGGCAGTACGAGCCCAAGATAGGTCCAGCCGTCGCTGATGTGAAGGACGAACACCTGCAGCACCATCCTTGTAAAGAAAAGGTTTTCCTACTAGCACTCGACTCTTTTTCGGCCACCACCTGCCACTTTGAAGTCTCCATTTTAGCAACCATCCACTTTGGAGACCTGAAACCGCTCGAGTTCCGCAACTCGAGCGAACACGCCGCCGCAACTCGAGCGAACACGCCGAAGCTCGGTGTTTCGGTCCAAGACGCGCCCTTCCCCACAGGCAGTTCCCTGGCACTGAGGCATTATGCCAGCCTTTTCCGCAGCCATTGGCGCGACCCAGAAGATCTTTGAGATCACGGACCGCATCCCTGCAACCTGCCACGGGTGGTTTGTGCCGCTCTTTTTGGGG
Organism: Durusdinium trenchii; assembly: GCA_963970005.1. Classification (NCBI taxonomy): domain Eukaryota; class Dinophyceae; order Suessiales; family Symbiodiniaceae; genus Durusdinium; species Durusdinium trenchii. The sequence goes on along the minus strand of CAXAMN010021518.1, from coordinate 917,202 downwards.
TCGGCCTAGTTTGACTCAAGGCGATCGGTTTTCTTTTCCCGAACTGAGCGAATCCTTTATTCTTTTCACAGTTCCTTGAGCAATTCCAAGTGGGTTCAGTCTTTTTTTGTGAACACGACTGGAGCTGAGCTGGATGTCGTGACGTTGTGACGACGCACAGTGGAGCTGAGCTGCTACCCGTTGCACTATAGTGATCACCAGTGTCGCCAGTGGCCGGCATGGAGTTGGAGCGTTGCAGCACCCAACCTCTGTAAAACCCTAGGGGACCTCACTACATCGCGTCGGTGAGAACCCATCCGCACATTCCATGGCAAGTAATTGTTGCCCGTGGCCCGTGGCCACGGACGGTGCTGGGGTGCCGGGACGGTGGTGGTCCGGTGTTGGTCCTATCGCCCCAGGCACAGAGTGATGGACTACTGGATCCCGTGGAGTGCAAAGGCAAGTTGGAGTTTGAAAAGGTCTGCTTCACCTACGCAACCCGTCACTTAGACTATCTTGGAACGTTTCAGCGTTGGACTCAGTTGGACCCAGTAAAGACGAAGATCGTACTTTTACAATAAACCAGCAGTCACAAAGGGGTGCCTATTGGAGGATAGGGGTGCCCATTATCCACTCACTTAGGGACTAAACACCACCCCTTTGTGACTCCTTTTTCTCACGTGAGAAAAAGAAGTCTATTATTCATTGAAGATCTTTGTACTCGTAGATAGTGTTAGTGCAGACTTGGGACGAATGGAAGGTAGACCGTTTTTTGTTTGCCAGAACCTGCTGACACTCTGGTGGACCTATCTCAGCGCTGTCTTCGTCTTGGGCCAGTTCTGCACCACCCAAGCCAACGGGTGGTTGGTTGGAAAAAACGTTTTGGTCAGGGGGGTCTATTTTCACCACCCGAACTGATTTTGGTGCTGGGTTTTCAACTCCGCTTGGTCGAACACTTGATCGAACTATTCCACTGCGTCTTCCGTTTTCTTTGTGAGGTCCAGATGCCATGGTCCTGAAAAATGTGAGCTTCCAAGCCGAGTCGAACCAGGCACAATGCACCGCGCGCGTGAACGGCGTTTCGGAAGGAAGCGAGCAACGGAAGTGAAGGGGACAGCTGTGGAAAGCAATGGAACGGTTGGGGCGATGAGCCTGTCAGTTGGATAATTGGGGGGGTAACGCCAGTTCAATGCTAGGTAATTAGAAGAAGAATAAGTTTACATAGCGCCTCGGACTGGGGAGTTTCATGACCGTTCCACTTCTTTCTGTGACGGGGGGGGGGCGGTTTTTCACCCCCAGGAAGAGTCTTCCTCAACGGCATTTCACCAGGGATTTCAGTCGGTTCCCCGAAGGCGGGGGGGAGCGGGACGGGAGGGGAGAAAGGCGACGCTTCGGTCCAGGTGGTGGCACTGGTGGGCCAATCTGGAAGCGGCAAGACCAGCTGCGTCTCGTTGCTGCAAAGGCTCTATGACTGTCAGGTGAGCAGCGGTGCAGTCAGGTGAGTTTTCCGGGGATGTGAGGCCCCCAGATCCTTGGAAAATCTTGGACTCCACGTCTTGGCAGGTCGGGTCGGAGCCCCTGTGAACCAGGGGGCTGCAGGGGGGGGCATAGGGGGCCCCGAAGCAAATCCTCGAGGGTCTCGTTGGCCACGGTTGATCTCCATAGGTCTCATCGGAGGCTTTCTAGGTCTATGATCGTGCCTGGCAGACCGAGGTGTTTTTTCTCTTTCGAATTGCACGGCACATGGTGAATATCTTGGGAGTCCACCCAGATGTTTCAAGATTTGAGACCCCAGACCCATATTGGACATGGCTCCCAGCTGAAGAAGAAGTAAACTTTGCCTTGACTCTGAGGGGAAACTGGCTCCCTCCCGGTCCAGTGCATGACTCAGGGAGGAGCATTTTTTGAAACACAGCTCCTGAGAATGTGGAAGCACCGCTCCAACGGAGGATCCCACCGAGGATCCAGGTGTGGGTTCCGGACTTGCCAGCAACTTCCACGTCGGGGTGCTTCAAAAGAAGCTGCTGAACAAAAATCTGCCCATTGAATATATATGAACATCCACGGCCCCTGAATGGACCTCAAATTCCCTCAACTCCAATTCACTGATCTTTTCGTGTTTTTTGCGTGTAGTTTTTGGGCCACTCAGTGATGTAGTTTGGGTTTGTTGACCACTCAGTGATGTTGTTTGTTGCTTGTTGACCACTCATTCAATAATGGTTTTGGGATGTTTTGAGCGCTCCAGAAAAAGCACCCGTAAAAACCAGACACTGCCGGTCCTCTCCTCTCACCCCCCCCGACTGCCCGAGCGCCGTGCCGCCAGTCGGGCGCCGTGAAGATCGACGGCGTGGATGTGTCTCGGACGGAAGCGACGTCGGAGGTTCCCGTGTCCGGGAGGGTCCCGGGGAGATGAAACACCATGTGAATCCATGTTTTTTCAATGATGTGAAACGTGGATGACCAAGGCTGGCGGTCTCAGACCACGAACAGCTGCAAAGTCAAAAAAAAAAAAAGAAACGTGGATGAAGATCATCCAGACGGAGCCCGTGAGACCCTTCCAGTCGATGCGTCCGCTCCCTCCAGGACGGTTCAAGTCGATCGCTTCTGGACAAACGGTGGAGATGTCTTGTCGAAAACGTTCCCCAAGGGGTCTGGAACCCAAGAGGAAACACTCCACAATAGCTTTCTAGATCCCTATATATATATATATATATAGATCCCTATCTAGCTTGTGAGACAGTGCCGTCGGTCGCTGTGAGGTCAAAGAGCTCAAGTTCTCTTACTTGCGGCGAAACATGGCGGTCGTCTCGCAGGAGGGCCGACCGTTCTGGGGAAGTCGAGTCGAGGCGGGTCGAGGCGAGGTCGCACGCACGCGGGACAGGTCGTCTCACGAAAGTTCGGTGGGTCTGCGATTTCGAGGCGGCCAGGGAAGGAATCCCGGACTACTTGGATCTCTTTTAGGAGACCCTGGCTTGACCCTGGGATTCCCAATCACGTTTTACAGTACTTCCTTGCTTAAGGATTCTACCCTAAGAATCGGGGCCCTCAAATAGACAGGGTTTGGGAACCGGGTTGAGACCCCTGCTAAGAGGGGGCTTGACCCCTGCTAAGAGGTCGGGGCCGTCTGGATCCTTATTAGGGTAGAGGATCCCAGGATCCCAAGCCCTATAAGACCATCGATTTTCCTGTCTGGTTCCTTCGGTTTCGGCGATCGAGGTTGGAGTCGAAGAGGTCGCTTTTGTGTTGCACGTGGAAGTCTGTCGGCATGCCGAGTCCGATGTGATGTCTTTCACCAAATGTCTTTTTAGTTCGGAGCTTTCTTGGATAATTTTGAGACGCCAAACAGTCCAAACAGTATTTCGTTTTCCAAAGTGGCACGAATCAATCTGACCCACAGGTTCAATCAATGCTCGACACCCAGATTTGACAGAAAGAGTGGGGCAAGGGGTCACACAGCTGCAGGAGGGTGTCAAGTGTCAAGTGTGATGCATTTGTTCGACGATACTTTGCCCTTGTGAAGCAAAGCAAGTGCCCTAAATCAGGTCCCCTTCATGATCATTCGTTTAGTAGTCGTTCACCCTCAGAGTGAAGATGGAATAATCCTTGATGGCCGCTGGGCCCTGCTGGGCCCTTCTGTACTTTGGCATGCACACCTTCGCTCTCCTCGAACATGCGGCTCTTCCAGTGGAACTGCCCTAATTACCAATCTGACTGCATGGACTCTCCAAAACAAACCCTTCTGGCTGGAGAGGACTCTCCGACAAAAGAACAGATGCACAGATCGATTGGTTTTGGAGGTCCCGGAACTTGGGAACCACGGAAGAGAAGACAGAGTCAGGAAAAGCCCACGTTTTTCTCCTCTTTTTTTTGCTGCGCCGCGAATGTGCTGCGCAGCGAGCTTTTCTTAGCTCCTTTTTATTTGGAGATGTGAGTGACAAAAAGCTTGATCGATACACCCTTCCTCCAGCCCTAGGAATGGTCTTTTTGGTGGCCAAAGAACCGAGCCATATTGGAACAACCATTTCTTTCTGGTTGGGACTGGGGTGGTCTGGCAATAGACAGGGTTGGGGGAAGCGGGTCCTTTCTCACACTGTTTTGAAGGGTCGTTCGCCGGTCGTTTCGCGTTCCGCCGGTCGCCGTTTCCCCGGGCGCGACGAGGCACGACGATGTTTGTGACCACCTCGCAGTGTTTGGAAGATTCCGAAGTCGACTCTCCAACTTGGGCACCGAAATTCGGTCTTTTCGAGAAAAAACCGGTTGGTCTTTCCTGGACTTCCGAAATGACAGGGACAACGAAGGCTACAAGTCCACTCTGACCTCCAAACCTGGCCTTAAGGAGTGCCTTGAATGGTGCATATAGAGGTTATTGACCAACTTCGGTCCCGCGTAATTAATACATGATGGTGTTTGACCTGTCCAAGTATGCCTTTCAAAATGGGACATGACCCGAAACCAACAAATAGCTACGACTGTACCAATATACTTCTACCATCTTCTACCCATTTTTCCAAGGTACGAGTCCGGGTCGAGTCCGTACTGGTCGTACATTCTCTCAGAAGAACACCACACACATTGGCTTTCCCCAACCACCGCACGGTCGGTCGCGCAAGAGCGGTCGCGCAAGAGCGGTCGCCAGTCCGGTCTTCGGTTTGTCATCGAAACGAGGTGAAACGACCTTAAAAAGGACCCATCACACTGGAAGACTGGAGTACTATACCTAGCGCTTCCAAGGCTTGGTGCCCTGTTTGGAGACCTGTTTACGTCTAGTGTGGAGAGATCCGGTGACCCCGGTCGTGCGGAAGCACCGCAGCTGGTAGACCGAACGGCCCAGAGGAGCCCATCCTCTTCGCCATCAGCGCGCGGGAGAACATCGCCTTCGGCGTCGAGGCCGCGGACGTGGGGATCCGAGACTTCTCATCCTTCTCAGAAGGTACACTCTATGCAAACCATAACAATCAATGTATGAAACCATAAACATCTATTATATGTATGAAATTGGGTGACACTCATCACGATGTATTATTATTTTTTAATTAAAGAAGACATGATGTTTCTACAACCGCACTGTGAAGACATGATGTTTTCAGAAAGAGTCGACCAATTCTTAGGTTCTGGATTCTTTAGGTATACTATATATTGGGGTGGTTTCAGGGGTCAAAGTAGGTTTTAAAAATACACATCCATATACCTGGAGTCACAAAGGGGTGGTGTTTAGTCCCTAAGTGAGTGGATGTTCTGGGCACCCCTATCCTCCAATAGGCACCCCTTCGTGACTGCTGGTACATGGATTCTCTCTGGGAGAGAGACCTCACCGACCCTCCAGTAGACCCTCCAAACATGGAGATCGAAGGAGAGACCCTCCATCGCCAAGCTATCTCCCATCACCTCTAAGAGGGGATCTACTGTATCCATCGGGGTGGAAGGTCGGGAGTTGCTTTGAGACCCCAGACCCCTCCATATGTACAATTATATAACCCAGAGTTTTTGGGCTCTCCATGGCAGGGGTCGGACCCGACACCGAAATGCAGGGGTCCGGGCCCTCAAAACCCTATCTGTTTGAGGGCCCGGATTCTTAGGGAATAATCAAAGGAAACTCTTGGTGAGATCCTGCAAACTCCGAAGATGCTGCCACAGAGAGTGACAAACAATGCAGGGTGACTAACCCAAACAGGGCATTTGTGGAACCCGCGGCTGACGGAACGGGCGACAAGGGCAGCATGGCTGAATCAACATAAGATACCCCAAACCAATTCGACAAGAGGAAAAGACCCGAGAAGACCTGATTCCTGAGTGTGCCGATGATTCCTGAGTGCTCCAACTCGCTCAACTCCCCGTCAAGAGCTCTTCTTTTGCGTCGGAGTTTTTGATTTGGAGGAGGCGGACCAGGGAAAGTTGGAGGAAGCAGCCAAGCTGGCCAACTGCGGGGGGGCCCAGAGTCGGATATGATCAGATGATATCAGCGTTCAAGATTCATCAAGATTATAGGTTATGTTTATCTTTTTTGTGCACAGAGCTTGAGTTGGGCAAAACTTGGTGAGTTTTAGAGGATTCTGGAAGCAATGGCGACTATGACTATGGCATTGAATTGATGTACAGTTCACCCACACGCTCCGTTCACAGCCCAACCGGTCCCTCCAAACCTACCAGGGGCCCGAACCAAACCATGAAAAACAGGTTTTCACCTACCATGTTTTAGTCCATGTTTTTTGCTAGGGAAAACCCCGTTTTGGGATGGGCCATGTGAGGCCCCTCTGGTTTGTAGGGATTGGTTCGACCACAAACCCCCTGCCCTGAGGATTCGGGTCCGATCCCTACAGATGCGGGACCGGTGTCTCAGAGTCCCTACGTCCAGTTCGCTCCCCAGGTCCAAACCTGCTCAGAAGAACGGAGCCATTATTATATTGGTGTTGTATAACCATCTCCATGTATTTCATGACCCTATAGGGTTCGGGCCCGCACCAACAGATATAGGGTTTGGGAACCGGGCCCGCACTTCCCCCCTGAAACGGTGGAGGTCTGGTCCGAGCCCGACCCCCAAGGTCCGAGCCCGAGCTCGGATTCTTAGGGGAGGTCAGTTCCTGACGCTCAGCACGTCACTTGAGCGCCCTTCGAAGGAACTGACCTCCCCTAAGGTAGTACCTCCCCGTCCGAAGGTACGTCTCAACACAGCGCCCTCCGAACCGTTTCCCGTTGACGACGGCCCACCGGGGCTGGGCGGGACGGGACGGGGGCCGGTCGAGGCCGGGACGACGGCCCACCGGGTAGGTCGTTCGCAACGGGTTTGGGGCAGACCAGGGGGGGGCCGAAGCCATGTCCCATCACCAAAACCACGGTTTTCACCAAAGCCAGGGTTTTGGGCTAGGGAACACCCGGGTTTTTTGGATGGTTTCGTTTGACCCTGCAGGTACAAATTCCCTATCCGGGCCCTCCAATAGACAGGGTTTTGAGGGATTTTGAGGGTGCAGACCCCTGTGTTTCGGTGGAGAAGGTCCGAGCCCTGTCATGGAGGGCGCAAGGATTGTAGGGTTTTGCTGTTTTTTTTTGTGTTGTTCTACGACCCCAACTAGGCTTCAATGCTGTGTCCTTCTGCTACCAGAACGCTGAGCCTTCATAATTATAACTTAAGAGCCGACCCATGTCATGTTTGGAAACAGGGTGCGCCTGAGCGACTTTAGGGTCTGGCACCTAGTCAGGACCGTGCAAGACCAATATCATAAGACCATATGCGTAAGGTACTCGCCCTCCCCACGCAAAGAAGATTTCTTTGGGAATGAGCAGATGCTCTGCGCATTATTGCCCGTTTTTGAGGGACTTTAACCCACTCTGCTTGTACCCCCAACTCTCGAAAACGCGGCCACATGGAGCTGAGCGTGCACAGGAGGGTTCCCGCTGCGGCCAGTCGCACCCCACATGCAGATTAGCACAATGTATACGGCACGTGTTCCACCTGTGAGGACCAAGTTACCTTTTCACCCTTTCGTGGGCTGGTACTCATGACAGATTGTTCAACAGTGCTTGCTTTTCGCGGGTTCTCATACATCCCTGCCGTATGAACACTGCAAGCATGTTTTAGTACCTTTGTAAGCAATTTAGACTTGCATTCAACAAGAACAAGAACAGGAGTGTGGATACAGTTCCAAATTCGATGCGTTATCTTTTTCACAGCACCACGCCAGTCATTGTCTTCGTCGTGAGCTTTTCGGTTTCACTGTATACATATGCATCTACAGTGTTTCAAATAGGTTTCTTGTCCAGATGGTCACTTGCCACAACTCCCCGACACCCAGTGAAACTGAAGGGTTGTGGGAAGCGCTCAGACGGACGGAGCCCGCAGTACCCACCCTATGGTGAAGGGTTCATGGGAAGCGCAGGATCATTGGAGCGCCAGTTTCGTCGGTCAACCAGAGTATCCTCGACCCACAACCCAACCAACCCCCGTATTATCACACCGTGCGTTTCAGAGCCACACTGACCTTCCACTGACCCCCGCCTTCAACACCCTGGGTGGTAGCCCCGGTTCCGTCCACCTGGAGGTCACGGCTTCATCTCAGAGTGGGAGAAGGGCTACGCCCCTCGGCGATTGGTCGCCTTTCCGCCGTTGTGCCGTCCGGTGCCTGAGTCACCTGGACTACACCTCCAGTTCCTAAGAGACTTCTGGGTCGCTGGGTCGTGCCCATTCTTTTGCGGCGAAGGCTAGGGCGACACCCCAACCATCTCATGGCCGTGTCCGCCGTTGGGAGCGGCAGCGGTCGGCTTGTGCGTGGCATGGGGCGGTCGTCTATTCGAATAGAGCGGAGAAGACTCTTCCGCTGCTGCGTGGCTCTTCCGCTGCTGTCGTCAGTCCAACCGTCCAAGTCCACGTAGTCCACTTGGCACCACCCACGAGTCGGAAACTCCTCGAGTCCAAGTCGCTGAAAAAGATATATATTTGTTTAATAAAACTCTCGTCTTGGACTTCCAGACGTTGTAGTTCGGGCTGAAGTTCGATTGCCATGGAGGGCGTGGAACAAGTGGCGCCCGACATGTCCGAGGAGGAGAAGAGTTTCATCGTGTGTGCCGTTTTTGTGATGTTCTTGGCACTGTGGGCTGTGGTGTCCCATCTGCGTTGGACGGAGGGAGCAGGCTGCGGGAGCACAGGCGGGAACGGCTGCTGGCGGCGTTCCAGTGAGTTGCTGCAGGCAGGTTGGGGGGGCTGTTTGCCGGCAGTGGCGCCGCCGAAAGCGCGCCTCGCAACACAGGGCTGCGAGATACCTGGCGGAGCAAATGGCTTCTGAGAAGATCCACTTGGCTCATAGGTTTCTTCAATATACTGCTGGCATCACGATGGTTGGGGTGATTATGCTCGTGTACAACATGTGGATGAGGAATCGTCGATGGATGAATGGATTTGGCATGTGGGGGATGCTCGTCGGTTTTTTGGTGCTGGTGATGCTCCTCTTGCTGCCAACATTCCTCCGTGCCTATAGTTTGGACCCTCTCTGTGTGATCTTTCATGCTTCCTGGGAGAGCTGATCAGAGGATTTTCTTTGTTTTTTCGATTTTCGATCGCCCGCTGTTCTCAGAAGTCATTGAATCTACATGAATCTATTATAATGATCTTGATCTAAACTTGCTGTGGTGCTGCTTTGTTTTGGATTATGTTGATGGAAAATATGAATTTCAATCCTTTGTGCAGATCGAACCGGACTGGAGCCAACACATTTCTGATGTGTCCCATCACCATTCCCAGGTGTTGATGGGTTTTTGGCTGTCGCCGTGGACCATCTCCATTGAGAACCTCTTTACGCTGCATACCATCACCTTCGTGACCATTTCCATACCAGTTCCCAGACACGGCCTGTCTTGGACCTGAACCGGACCCGACCGGACCCGACTCTTTAGGGGATCCCCCTCGGGGAGTGGACAAAGACCTCACCGTGGATCCTCGCGACCCGAGGACCGAGACCTTGGTTTGGGTCTGCGAAGCAATCCCGGTTTAGTTTCGGGGACCGGTCGGGCGTCGTGAAAACCCGGCGCGTCGGTCGGGCAGGTTCTGTTTGCGGCGTTTTGCCATGAGGTTTTGCCCTTTTGGGGTCATGGAGTCCTATGTGATGAAGCTAAGGGTTTGAACAACAAGAAACTCAAAATCAGAGATGTCATAGGTTGTCACACGACGATCTGTCAGAGGTTGTCGCCAAACTGAACTAGGTCATGAACGTTTGCCACTGGAATATCTGAAATGGCGAATTTCACACCTCTACATGACTTAGGACTTTCCCTGGAAAAGTTGTAATAATATCATATCGGGCCACTTTGGCCTAAGTCATTTGACCCCATGCATATATATATATATATAGAGAGAGAGACTCTAATATGACTTACTAGTCCTATGTCTGGAAATTTAAATATGTGTTTGCTTCTTTTTCACTGCGGGGGGGGTCGGGTGTTGCACATAGCGGCGGCAAGGGCCGCTCGGATTGCAGGTTGATTGTATTTTTTCCTAGGGCTCCAACCACATACTCAGAAGGTAGTTAGAGCCCCCTGCACTCATCCCAGTCGCACCTTCTGAAGCAGTTGGAGCCCTTTTGTTTTCTTCTGCGCTCCAATGGCAAAAGAGGTTTGCACCTTTGCCCAGCACTACACTGTGCTCTTCCTGTGCCAGTTGTCCATCCTGGCGCTGATGGTTGGTCGCGTCGTGCAGGAGGAGTTTCCTTTGGCTGAGGGACGTATCGGGAATCCACAGACCCTGATCATTGTGCACCTGTTCTTCATGGGAATCCTGACTTGCGATGAGTTCTGTTTTGACAAGTCAACCCAGGTTGTTCGTGGACCCAGGTTGTTAAGACGACATGGTTTGCTTTTTACTATTTTTACTAGAGTTTGGGTCCAAATGCAAGTGTTCTCTTTCAACACAACAATCAACCATCCGTTCAACTGAGTGCTCTTCCAGCTTTGATGGCTGAGTCCTCAAGCGATTTTCAGCGACACCGGGCTGCTGTCTCCCCTCGTCCTTGGGGTGGGGACCGGATTGGAGATACAGAGCGACTGGAGGGAGAAGAGCGACTGGAGTTTCTCATCAATCCCTAGAGGTTTGGAGGTCACAGTCAAGGTGGAGGTCAGGACCCTTGGAGCCTCTTTCTTCGCCCTGGAGTTTTGGGACGATGATTCTGGAGTTTTGTGGAACCAAAACCCTCAAAGAGTACGGCCCCAGTACGGCTTGAGGCTCTCGTTCCGTGCCTGGGACTTTCACGCCAGGAAGAAGTGGTCCAAGTACACTCGGTCCAACAAATACGAGACTTTCACGACTCTAAGACCCATGGGAACCCATGGGACTGGATGGGTCATTTTTCTATGGGGTTTCCATGTAAACTCTTCCAGTCCCATGGATGGTCTGGGATTCTCTTGATGAAACAACCTATTCTGCTTGCCTATTCTTGCTGCTTGCCGTCAAGCATTTGTCCGGCGCTTCCTCGGAACAAGGGACAGACAGGCCAGAGCCTTCATCTCAAACGATCATTTCTGGATCCGCAGAACTCGCCGTCATTTCAGCCAAACCGATCGGCCGCGCATTCGCCAGCCACCCGCCGAGAGTTCTCTCGCGGGACCCTAAGGAGTTGGGCTTGTAGTGCACCTCTTGGCCAACAGTGCGCTACGGCAGCATGTGGAATCCAAAATCCGGGAGGGTGACAGCAAGACGCAGCTCAACGCAGCATCAGCTCTCTTGGAGCTCACCTGTGACTTGGGAAGAACAGGCATATAATCGTGCAGATCTTGATGCTTTGGGTGGTGAATTTCATGGCCATTTGGCCCCTCGTTCAACAGTTACACTCGGTCACTGGGCCAGGTTGACGCCTCTCACCCACCTTGGCTCGAGTCACTTCCACGTCCACCGCAGCATCGAAACCTGAGGCGATGCTGTGGTCCACTTGGACGAGGACTTTCGCATCAAGTCAGACTCCCCCCCAATTGGCGGCCATGCTCTTTCGCCAGCCCGAGACGCTGAAGGGACGCTAAGCTTAGCGCAAACCTGGAAGGTATCGGGTGGTGATTCTTCACGCCGCTTCCAAGGCGGTTGGAGGGGTCGGTACGGTCCTGCGCTTGGCCACTTTCGGTCGTCCCACATCCGATGCTTTGGTCAAGACCGTCAAGACCCATTCTTATTACAGTGGGTTCAGAGTAGATGGCACAAACCCCAAGATGTCCTTTAGAGGCCCGGGGTCCATACAAACCACCGACTTTTCGGGATTGCGCCATCTACTCTGAACCCACTGTATTACTGAAAGCGAACAGCTGAAGAGTTCCATGTTCCTCCGGCAGTTCGACGCTGGCGAACAGAAGCAAAACCCGATGGATCGGGGGTGTTTGGGGGCGAACAGCAGAGATCCAAAACACCAGGTTGACCTGGTTTTTGCGGATGAAATCCTCTTCCAGGGCCCTTTAACAAGTGTCTAACAATAGCCCCTTAAAGGTTAAAGGATGTGAATTAGCCACCTCTTAGGGGCCCTGGTTTGGGGAATGGTTTTTTCCAGGTTCCTGGACAATCCATGAAGAGAGAACAGAGCAATGTTCCACTCCTGAACCATGGGGGTCGCAGATGGCTCGGCATTGCAGTTCGGTGTGCGGTCGCAGGAGAAGCGGTTCTGAACTGGTTGATCCCAGACAGCCCATGTGTGGCAGATGTACAGTACTAACTGTGACAGGATAAATACCTGTAGAGTTCCAACTATGCAACATTCATGCGTTTTCATGATCGGGATGAGAATTCAGTATGTTGACCTTGCAGCAAATCCAAGGAACCAAGTTTACTGACTTCATCGCAGCTGCTGATGCAGAACGAGCCGCAGAGGATCTATTGGCGGGGAGTAGGGCATCTGCCCCCGCACACGCCTTTCATACGAACTTGGTGGATGGCTGCTCCAGTAAGTTCAGGACTGAGGTTTTCCAGGCCAAGTCGAGCGCCAAAAAGAATCAAAGGCATACAAATGCCACCAATTTTTGTCGATTCTCATTTGACAGCCTCTCCATCTGGGAGGTGCTGGGAGCCTTCTTGAATTGAGCTCCTTCCCCTCCCTCAAAACGACCAATGACCCTTGCATCATCGATCATTGATGAACATATTTTCTTCGTGGCTGGTTGAACACTGCCTCACTTTCCGACAGGTGAAGTACACCAAGATGAATGGGCAAAAGTATCACCTCCTCGGGCTGCGAGACTTTACTGATGTCAAACCCCTGGCCATCGACCCGCAGAATGCCATGGCACGCGCGGCACGGGAACGATCCGGCAGTGACGACTCGCAGCTGGACTGGCGCAGCAACCCGTCCCAGCAACCGTCCATCCGTCCGACGGTGGGTTTCTACCCACGTACGCAACCTTACTCAGACACTCCATGGGACTGGAATTGATGCCGCCCCCGTTGACCCCTGAATTCAACCACCCCAATGTATGGTAAATATGCCATGTGCCAGACAGATCGTGTCTATATATAGTGATTTTTCAAATTAAAACGGCTCGGGAGCCGGACATTTGGATCAGTTTAATCCCCGATCAATCAGCTCGGGGCTGCAGACGTATCAATTCTGTTCTCACTCGGATTCCGACCACTCTGACGGAAGAGCACCCAAGGTGTTCGATATGGTTCGAGTCTTGATGCTCTTTCACCTAGGACCTTCGCAGGGGCCCGGGTGCTTCGGGAAGAGATTTTGTTGGGCTTACCCATCCATGGTGGATAGTAATCTTGACTTATCTTCACTCCTTCCCAATTCCTGGAACCCAGTCCCAATCTGAAACAGTTCCTATGTAAAGGATCTCAAGCTGGCGCCATGGGTTCCAATATGTTCCCAATCCTTTGTTTCGGGGACTGGGCTTGCAGCAGGTGACCAGTGGATGGCTTTCTTGCGCGTTCGCTCGAGTCGTCCGTCCTCTCACCGAGACGCTGAAGGCTACGAGATGCGATCGTTCACCATGCACGAAGCGCCGCCGCAAGAGTTGAGCGCCGTGCCTCCCGACACGGACAGTGCCACGTCCCGCGTGTTGAGCAACGGAATCGTGGAGCACTGCTTGCAGATTGGGGACAAGAATGCCTTCTTGGACACTCGGGTAAGTTGGAAGACCAAGGGGACACAGATTTTGAATGATGTTGATTTTGAGATCGAGGAAGCATGGGTCATGAGTTCAACATCTTCCAAACCTCGTGGGTGTTGGGCAAATCGGCTTACTGAGAGCATTCTGGGATTGCACGGACACCCCTCGGCTCAGGACATCAATGTGGCTGAGAAGCTGGTCAGTGCCGCTAGTGCCCCGTGTTTCTTGGGCTTTAAGATCACATGGCTGTGGGTCAAGCTACAAGGGGGACCCGGGGTGACCGAAAATGAACAGAACATACTACAAGGTCAAGCAGAGTTTGGAGGTGCATGACCCATATTCTAAGGGCCAAGACAAAGACGATGGTTTGGGTCTGTCCTCTCCAGTCCGCAGGGCGCCACAGGGGTCATGGCATGGCCCTTTAGGGTATAGAGTATAGCCACAACCCCCCCCTGGCCCATCCAAAACCTGGTTTTCCCTAGCCAAAAGACATATTTTTTGTATGTGAAAACCTTTGTTTTCATGGTTTTGAGGTCTCCTGGAGAGTATAGATCGAAGTTTTCTACAGGACCATGCTGTTGATTTTAACTGTAGAACTGGACCCACTAACGGGTGGTGAAAAGGGACACCCCTTATACAACTTCTGCATTTGGGGGGTGGTGAATTCCAACTCCGGGCGCTCGTGGGCGCTCCAACTCGTGTTGCGGTCGACCGGTCACGCGTTCGACTTGTCCTAAGGCGCGGACGTGGTGGGCCAAAGCTTGTGCGACATTTTTCCCAACTCCTTTACCCTTGACATCATTGATCCATGGTTTCTGCCAGAAAAAAAGGGTGATGGTTATGTTTAATTGTTTTATATAAATCCCCAAGCTTGGGGCATATATGTTCTTTTGTGTCCAGGTTCCTTAAAACCAGCAGATCCAAGGATCGCTTGTATGAAGACGCCAGGGCTGCTAGGAGAGCTGCGAGGGCCTCTCAAGGCACGCTTGCCAAGCAAGAGGATGTGCCAACGCACCTGCCTGACCAAGTAGCAGCCTTCGAGGCAATGCCTCTTTTTCTGGCTCATGTGCCACCACAATACTTCGAAATCTCCGGCGTGATGAAACCTGGCAGCGACCTTTTGTTGAGGTACCAGGACCTACATTCGGACCCATCAGGACCTACATTCGCGAATGTAGGATAATGTAGGTCCCATCAGCCCCTGAATTGAGACCTCTTTCGCGCTGAAACTCTCTTTCGCTCGCGGTCTCGATACGGTCCGGTTCTGGTCATCGCTTTGGTGTGTTGTATGGTTCCATTTCTGCCGCGGGCCACTAGAGGACAGAGCAAAAAAACCAGCCTGAACAAACACGCCCCCCAAGACGACCTCCCAAATGTTCGGTGTTTTCCCATCGACTTGCCCTTAAAGGTATCTATTATGGCATCATGGTTTTTCTAACCCGTGTTCGCCCTTCACTTCAGGAAGGTCGTGCTTCAAGATACGGGCCAGCTGCATGTGATCTTGAGCTTTGGTCAGCCCGTGAGCCGATCGGACATGGCATCCTGGCCACCTCGAAAGGAGGTTCCGCACAGTTTGCCGGTGTCAGTCGGTCCCAGGACGGCCTCGGCCTCACTCTAGGAGTTGTTCATCGTGAGGGATGGCCAAAACAACACGACTAGATGGTGGATGGGCTTGGATATACTCACCAAGAATACTTAGATACGTTAGATAGATATGCTCACCCAGAATTCTACATTGTAGCCTTTGAACACCAGCAGAATTTGATCATCCCCTCGCGTAGTGCTTCACTTGAGGCACCAAAGGCAGATGTACCGCTTGTAGCAGCCAGAAGTTGTTGGTGCATTGGTGTTTGAAGCAGTTAGAAGGAGTTTGAAAAAGACAAGGAGATAAAAGGATGTGCTTTCATGAGAAGCTCAACACCTCCCAAAGTTTATTTGACTCTTCAAGTTACTGAATTGCAATGGTCAAATCCACGAAGCGCCAAGTATTGGAGACGACTTGAAGGTCAAAGGCCTCAGTCTATCACAGCAGCCGGTTTTATGGCTTTTGGAAGTGTTTGGTGTTCCTTTTGTCTTTTTTTTTCCTTTTTCTAATCATATCAAACCTTCTTTATTTCAAACTCCCTCAGTATGAGAGGTCAACCTCCCCTGAAGCTTCGGTTCCGTCCCGACACTCGGTCGGAAAAACCACGCGTCCAAGTCTGGTCCTTCCCGTCAACGTCGGTGAGGAGACGGGAAGGAGGTGTTTTCTTTCCAAGTTCCCAAGCTAGCACTTCCTTACTGGGCCCACAAAGCATCACAAACTAACATGGTTTTCCCTATAGCAAAAAAAACACATTTTTTGATGTTTTTTGTATGTTTTTGTGTGTGAAAACCAGGTTTTCGATGGTTTGTGGGGCCCCCGGTAGGTACCGGGGTAGGGTAGTCCAGCCAGGACACCCAGTCACAGGATCCTGGACGTTTGATCGTTCAAATCCACATCCACCCGGGCCCGGCGGTCTCTGTTTCGGCCCCGGCGGCTCGGTCGAGCCGGGTCGAGCCGGGGGAGAACCAACGGTTCCTTCCAGTGAAACCAACGGCTCGGCTCGACCTTCCGACCTTCCGGACGGTCCGGTTCTTCCGTCCGGTCCAAGGGTTCAGGAGGTCGAGACCTGGACCTGGACCGGAGGTCTGTCCCAAGCAAACAGGGTGCAGGTTTTCATTGAATGCTCCGGCCAGTGGTGCAGATTGGCTAGTCGGTCAGGTGCTTGCAGGTGCAGGGCTGGACCGGCTCCCATCAGCTATGGCATGGCTGGATGGCATGGCCCCCCGGAAGAGCACCGAAAGGATGATGACTGCCATTCACTTCCCTAACAATCCGAACGGGTTCTCCATGGCAGGGGTCGGACCCGACACCGAAACACAGGGGAAAAGGGCCCAGTTCCCAAACCCTATGTCTATAGTGTTTGAGGGCCCGGATTCTTAGGGTTTGATGATTCCAGACAGTGTACCTCCATAGATTGGAGGAATTGTTCGACCCGACAGCTAGAATATGGCCGTCCACGGACTTCCACGGTCTGTTTGGATTGGTACCCTTCTGGCCTTGGAACGCTTGGAAGTTGTATAACCTCAGACTCAATAGTTAGTTATATAAACCGAAGCTGATGGATGTTGGCGAGAATGTTCTTAGGACACGCTGGTGGGAGAGCGTGGCATCCAACTGAGTGGAGGCAGGGCCGGCATGGCAGGGGCAGGGCAGACATGGCAGTCATCAAGTCAGACCGCCGCCAATTCTGCCAACATGGCTGAATTTGAACAATTCATCATTTGATCATAACTCCATGAAGTGCAAATAACATTTGATCATCGATTAGGATTACTATGAGGGTATCACTTGTGTCATTGACGTTGCTGTACCCGGATCCATCTGGATCCAAAGAATCCCACGATGTAGTCTGAGGCTTCAAAGTCGGCTTTAGTCTTTGGAACCACATAAGGGTCCCCTTATGGAGTGGTCACTGGATCCACCCTGCTGTAAAAAATATCACTGGATCCGAGGTTTCAGGGCGGTGTCTTATCGGACACAAAGGACACCAAACGCCCGTTGACACCATCTCTTCTGTGCTTCCTTGGAATGCCGACGATGCCCCTTTCCTTAGGCTACACAATGTTACACATATTTGCAATCAAATCGGGGCCAACGAGGGCAACTTGGGTGGTGCAAGTATGTGCTTTCAATCATTCCACGACCTTCCAATGCAGGCAGCTGTTTCGTTGGACCATTTTGGACCCCTTTTTTTCTAGCCTTTCATCTCTATGTCCTTGGAAGGCTTGTCCTGTCCGGGAGGTCCTGTCCGGAACGTCCTGTTCCATGGGATACTGGAGAAACTGGGACACTGGAAAAGATCCACCACTTTTTTTGGAGCTTGGGGAGTTGGATCGCCCACCAAGATATCCAAGATATCCAAGAAACCCATCTGAAAATACATAATGTTTCGGACCCCAAGTTACACCACCACTACTACTCAAAGGGCCGTTCTTAGATGGAACATACATCTTCAAAAGGGGCGTGACTTGTCTATAAACCACCCCAACTGGGGCAGAGTTTATAGCGTTCAACGCGACGAAACGGGAGTCAAAGTGCAGGGAAACGGGAGTCAATGGTCCCTGGATCTACTCCACGGACCGGTCGTTCGACTCGCCGTTCGACGACTCGCCGGTTTTCGACCGCTGGTACTCGCGGAGGGTGTTGGCGGCGCAGCAGCTTGGACGGTCGGATGGATCAGATGGACCCATGGTCCCTTTGAACAGACCATCAAAAGAGTGCGAAGGACCGGAAGGACCTGGTTTTGAGTGGTATTGTTTAGTCCATCATCGTGATTTATACCAGGACCTTCCAAGAGGTGGACTTAAATAGTTGCCTCTGAGAGCTGATTCGGGGTGTCCAAAAACCATCGGACTTGGTTTCAGTCCTGGTACAAAACCTATTGGTTCTTAGTAAAGACCGTTGAAGCAATGGTCAGCCAGGAATTTTAGAGAACCGCCCAAGAACGTCGGTCCAGCCACCAACGACGGCGACGCTGGGCCATCGTCGCCCAACGCGGGGTTTGACCGAGGCCAAAAGCAACGCGTGGCCATCGCACGGGTGCCGCCGGAGGGGAGGGGAGACTCGCAGGAAGGACCCGGAAGCAGCAGAGACTTCTTGACCTTAAAGGGTGGGAACTGAAGGGAACAGAAGGGAACACTCTCCAAGTGAGTACTCTAATTGAGCTACACACCCTATATGTGGAACCCTGCGAGTCCGATCGACAACCATTCTGAACAATGGTCTGAGCTAAGGCTATGGAGCAAAGGCCTACCCAGTCAGTGGATAACCTTTAAGTCTTTTTTGGTGATTGGATTCTTCACTAAACATCCAACAGGGTGACATGGTTCACCTGAATATATTTTGTAAACTGAGGGTGTCAGTGGATGCTTGTTGCTGTTGGAACATCAGAGGTGCAGGATGTTTGTGAGATTGGTGCATCCCAAAACGTTCTTGGTCAAGTCTCCCAGACACGACCGCCATCTGCGGACTGCCGATCCGGCCGACCGGGCTGGTGACTGGGGGGTCTGTCTGCGGCAGTCCTGGCAGTCCCAGATGGCGGTCGTGTCGGCCATTGGACCCGGTCCGGTCCACCCTGGGGGGGAAGAGACGGCCGGAGTTGGTCGAATGGTCCAGCCCCCCGGTTCTGCCCAAAGAATCCTAGCCCAACATACCAAGCAGGTGGCAGGTTGGTCGGTTGTTCTCCGCCCGGTTCGTATTCCCGGGACTTGAATCATGAAATCAACGGCCAGGAAGCCTATATAGGCACGGCTTTGGGCCACTCAACCAGAACGCCACTAAGCTCGTGGTTTCACCAAAATTTTCCCACCGAACGGCTCGGGTTCCGGCACGCGGGGATTAATGGATCTTTAATTAGGCCTGGGATTCAAAAAACCATTGTTTCAATGGTCTTTACCAAACAACCATTATTGGTTTACTTAGGATTTTAGACGACAGGAGCGGATCAACCGTTTTTTAAAAGGTCTTTGAAATCCTTCTGGGTCTATGGTTTTAGTCTTTACCCCTGGCTACTACTTCTCGCGCCAGAAGTCGCAGGGTTCCGCGCGCCGGGCATCTGGGCGAACATATAACTGGTAGATACACAAGCCTCCGGTTCCCGACCCCATAGACTCGGGACTGGAATATATACCTATCATTGACCCCCCCTGGCACCCCCCCCCTGCCCGTTTTGAAGGCAGTCCGTCATGGCAGTCCCAGATGGCGGTCGTGTCTGGGTGATCCGTCTGGACCGGTCGTCCCGCCGCGGGCACAGGCGATCCTGGCGAACCCCACGATCCTCCTGCTCGATGAGGCGGATCCGAAAGACGGCCGGCTGACCGAAGCAAAGCGCGACGGACGGTGACGGGGTCGTGTCGGGCCGTGTCGGGGGTCGTGTCGGGTCGTGGACCGCGGGGGTCGTGTCGGGGGTGGACATCCGTATGAAGAGAAGATGGAACAAACACTATGGAGAGAAAACGATTGTGACAATAACATTAAAGAACAATCAAAGACGAGGAAACACCTGAAGAACACGTCAATGGTGTGGAAAAGCACGAAAATTCGGGCCAGTCATTCGACAAATCTTTATTACAAGTCATTCGGGTGTGATCCCACTTGGTTGACGTATGTCTATGATGATCCGACTGAAGAGTTTGTCCCCTATCATTTCATATCCTTTCGCTTCAATTGCATACCCTTGAGCCTCCAGGGGCTGACCCTGGACCACGCCAAAAAACATCCCTGCTCAAAGGCGGTTAAATTAACCTGCGTCGACATGCAGGGTATATATATATATATATTTTATTATCCATCCGAAAGACGAATGGCGGGCTCGTCCATGATTTGATTAGGCTTTGGGACAGGATTGAAAGGCATCCACCACCAAAAGGCTCTATATAGACCGCCAAATAGATAGAACTGATAGAACACTAAATGTCGACCTTTTAACATGCATTAGAAAACATTTAGAAACCATGCCACGGTCCACTCTTTTTGGGGACCACTGTTTACATGGACTGTCCACCATGCTTCGGTGCCATCACCTCGTGACGGTCACGAGCTGGCAATCACCGAATCCCATCCACACCGGGTGGATCGGTAGAGGGCACGACTATACCAGGACCCTCCTGTCGGGGTGTCCTGGCTGGACTACTCCACACTACCTATAGGCTTCCAGACAGGGCACCCCGACAGGAGGGTCCAGGTATACAGTAATATTATATATCGTGGGGCGAGTTCCTGGGCGAGTTCTGAGCGGGAACGACGCTTTCGAGCTGGACAGACACGGCAAATTAGCCACCCAGGCTTCAAGCTGTCTCTACCGTCTCCTAGTCCTGAAGAAGACCTGAATAAAGAAAAGAGTTGTGTTTTTTTATGATCAGCTCCAGTATACTCAGTATACATGAGGTCAGACCAACAGACCAGTCTAGACATGCCTGTGGGGCTTATGGCGCGGATCGGCATGGTAGGTTGACGCACCTGGTGCAGGGGAGCGGAGTTCGTCGATGCTTTGATCCTACAAACACCCTGCGTCGCCACAGCGAGTCTGGGGTCAGGGCCGGACTCGCCACATCCAGGACGTCTTGCTGGGGAGATCTCTTTGCCAAGTCACAAGGGAAGGGCCGTTGTCCCATGACGGAGTCGCACGTGCAGTTTGCTGTTGTTCTTTGGCGCAGAAGACTGGTACTCCAGTTAAAGCTTCCAAAGCCACTCACTTCTCTTTAAACATGCCGCTTTTTCAAAAGCCAATCCCTTGCATTATGGAAGAGCATCCGACCACGGGGTTTGCATTCGAGACCATATCCCGTGAATTCTGGACACGTTGGGCCAACCATTCTCAGTCGTTCCGGGTTTCTTGGAGCCATGGTCAGTTTGCAACTTCCCTGGAATGACTCACGAGCTGAACTATAACTACTGTACCCCACCTGCGAGTCATCGAAATCCGGTGCAACTAAAAGGAATGGCCGGTTCGTCGGCAGAACCGGACTCGTCGAATGGGTAAGTAAATGTCCTTTGCAACATGCTCAGACTTATCCTGGACCATCCTGGACCCTCCAAAGTACTAACTATAGAAAATGGGACATGACACAAAGAAAACAACAAAGCAGGCTAGGTACTTGCACTCATTTTCCGAGGTACTTGGAGACTCCCGGTATATCGCCAGTTCTATGCTCATCTCAAGCAATGTATCTTCCCAGATGCCAGTGTTTCTCAGATATTGCAGATCAATACAACAAAAACACAGATCGAGCCACAGAGTGGGCGGGCAGCAGTTATTTAGAAGTGAAAGCATCTTGGACTACCCAGACGCTCCAAACAGCCTCAATACCTAGGGACCCTAGACCTCTCCATATGAGGGCCCAGGGTCGCGTCCAATATCATGTTGCAATGTTGTTTCTTGACACGTCCTTGGTGGGTCTTGGGAGCTGACCAGAGTCAAGCTGACCATCGTCGAAGCGGAAACTACGCTTTCAATAGCTTTCCGTTCGTCTACGGGTTCAGGCTTTCTGTATCTTGCTAATAACATTTGGAGATCCAACATCCAGATCTGCCCATCTGCGTGACCTCATGGAACCTCATGTCGGAACCTTGAAGAAGCTCTTGGAAGACCTGTCTGCTGGGAGACCCAGTGGCGGCGATAGGTTGGCCCATCGGCCTAGATAGGCCTGAAGCACCACGTTGGAATCGCGTGATTCAAACAGGGAGCGTCAAGGTTTTCAGCTGACGCCCCCCTCATTGGAGGGTCTGGAATGTTTCACTTTGGCAACCCTAGGGCAGGCCATCCTTAGTCGATGTTGTGCACACACGCATGCACACTGCGTGTTGCCTCTGCCTCCAAAAAGGAGGAAGACACCTACCTGGACCATCCTGTCTGGGTGCCCTGGCTGGAGATCCCTAAGCAGTGTAGGTAGTCCAGCCAGGACACCCAGACAGGATAATTATAATAGTCCTGCTGTGCTGTATACCATCTATCAATACTACCTTCCGGAAGCACTCGGTGCTCATTTGGCGAAGGTTGACGTGTCTTCTTCTGAGGTCTCCGGCAATGAAGGAGCCCTCTTAGAAGGCTGGCTGCTGTTGGAGAAACCATGACTTTTCAGATTCAGTTTGACAGTGGGTCAAAACTGAAGGATCTCAGGACCTCAAGGCAAAGACCCTCAAAACCATGGTGGGCGACTGGAATCCCAGGGCCTTCGGCCGGTTGTTCGGCCTCTTTTCATGCTCTGCGCGACTGCCCCTGGGTCCTCGTTCCACACCGCGTCTAAGCCATTCCGGATGGAACCTTCCTTCTCGGCGACACGGCAGGTGCCATCCGGAACATCCTCAAGTCGCCAGGTGAGAAGAGCGAGCATGGCACCAGTCACTAGGACCAACCAGATCCCTTGGGTGCTCCAAGACAAGACGAGGATTCGGAAAATGTCCGATGGCCAGGGGTGAGATCAGACATAGATGATCATAGACCCGTACATCCGGTCCATGCTATATCCATTTAGCCATTTGCATCCATTGCTCTTCTTGGGTGGTTTCCAAATCAATCTCCGCAGTCGCATGCTTCGGTTTTGGCCCAAGCTTGGCGCCGAAAAACAATTCGGTGTCGCACGTGGCCATGGATTGGGGAGGTCCGCAAGGCCCTCCTCCCGGCCCTGGCGGTTGGGGCGGCCCTCCAGGGCCAGAGGGTTGGGGCGGCCCTCCTCCTGGTCCTGGTGGTTGGGGTGGCCCCCCCTGGTCCTGGAGGTTGGGGACCAAATCCGAATGATGTGGAGCAGCTTGGCCGTTGGAGACACGCAAGTCGCACCATTTTCGCTGAAACTGTTGGGACGGTGAGGTAGTGAGGTACCAGCCCAAGGTATCCGAGAGAGTCGAACAATGTAGACTCTTGGATTAGTAACACCCCCTCATTTTGGATTAGTAACACATCCACTTCTGGAATCATCTTTGGGTGGCTTGTGTGAATCGAAGAGTCTATACAGTCTATACAGCAGTTTCTTCTTTGCACAGATGGCATACACCCCACCCAGGTATGTGCAAGAAGATCGCCCGGCCACCAAAATGACGAATGCTTTGTCGATGTGTTGCATGGGAGTCCTGCTCTTTCCAGTGGCTCTCTTTGTGCTTGGTTGGAACGAGGTGGGATTGGACTGTTGAACGAATGGGACATGGGACTGACTATACATTGTTCAGCGCGCAGATCAACATCCTCCAAAATCATATGTGTTCATGCACATCGCCATGGCCCCTGCCCAGGTGGGATATGTTTGCACGCACAAGAGCATCCTCTTTGCGCAAAAGAGAGCCGAAGTGATTGGCTGTGAACCAAGGATGCGCCTGTGTTGCTCCATCAAATGCATGACTCAGTGTTGCTCCACAGGCTGTTCCATCATAATAGTAAATGGCAAATGGCATGGAGTCAATCCAACGATTTCTTGCAGCTGGTTCTCTTATATAAAGGCTCGATCACGGTGTTCCATCATAGTAAATGGCAAGCAGTAAATCCAAGGATTTCTTGCAGCCACCGTCTGGTTCTGGTTCCGGATGCCTCGATTTCCTCCTCCGAGCACCCGCGGTCGATGATGCCCGTGGTTCCGGATGCCCGTCGTCTCGTCTCGTCAGGACGTCTTGGTATCCAAACATGGTGGCATACATGTCGTGTCCGATCCACGAGGATTCCTTGGAGGCGTGGGGTGCTGCGGCGAGAGCGTGCGTTATTGGTGGTGGGTCGTGCGGGGTGAGAACGCGGGCAGGTGGCGATCACCGAGTCGGGGGGACGAAGAGTAGATAAGTAGTACCGATCAGGCCAGGGGTGCTTGAAGTCGCGGTCTGTGTGGGGCGGCGTTAATGAAATCGACACGGAGTGTCGGAAAACAGCACAGATGCTCCATGAAAACAGCCCGTCCTCCGACTCAGGAAGTACGTGGATCACCGTAACACATTGTAACACCATTTTTTGAATTGGCTTCCCCACTTAAACAAGAACAGGTGAAAAAGGGTCAACCTCTATTTCCAGGCAAACTGAGTCAGTCCTACTTCCGGAGTTTGTTCCAACCATCATCACCTGGATCCTCCGTTCGATCAGTGCTTCCGTTGCCAAGTCCGCCCAGAGTTCACCACCGGTCGGGGCTCCTGGTCAGATTTGGGCCTAGAGCCCTCCCCCAAAACTGGGGCTAAACCTTAGAGTCCAATCCCTCCACCCGAAGCAACATCCATCTATCTCTCTTGTACCTTTGCGTTTCAGCGAACTGGATGGTCTTTTTCCCCACCTGTCAGGTGAGAGTTGTTAGATTTTATGTCAGCTGCCTTGCTCCTCCGCCTCCTCCTCGTCCTCCTTCTCCTACGCCTCCTCAACCACAAGTGTCGGATGGCAGTGTTCCCCGCCGGACCTCAACTGCAAGTCCAGGATGGCAGTGTTCCTCGCCGGACCTCAACCGCAAGTGCAGGATGGCAGTGTTCCCCACTGGACATCAACCGCGAGCTCCGGCTGGCAGTGTTCCCCTCCGGACCTCAACCGAGAGTTCCGCTTGGCAGTGCGAGCTTCGGCGGGCAGTGTTCCCCGCTGGACCTCAACCGTGTGTCAGAAGAAATGCCAGAAAGAATTTCAGACAGAATGCCAGAAAGATGCCGAAATAATGCTTCATTACATGCCAGAAAGCTTGTCGGATTGAAGTGTCATGGTGGGGATCACTCGAAATAAAGTATATTATAATTGCACAGTCTGTTTATAGGGTATCATTTTTTGCCTGGGAAGTGTTTTGAGGGTCCGGACCCTTGCGAAGAGGGAGGTCGGGTCCGACCCCTACCATCGAGTGCCCGTCCAGATTCTTTGGGTGAACCCCAGGGCAACGGAATACAACTATAGTACTGTATCAACTAATGAGTCTATATGTTTTTGTAAGGAACATATTTGTTTGCATATACACCCAATCACCAAGGACCATACCCTATAGAATTCGATCCACCACTTTATAGAGCCTGAATACCCAACAACCAGCACTTGACTCTAATGAGTTTGACACTTCTTCCCATTAAGGACGGGTCAGACCCGGAAACTTCCGGGATTATGTGTTCGAAGCTCCCTTGGCAGCTCCGAGCACCGGACCCTCAGCGCCTAAGACCTGAGCTCGTCAGGTGTTCACTCCGCAGAGCTTTGGCTCCACGGGGTTGCACGATGCCATCAGCACCTTGGAGGATGGATGGACGAAAAACCACTGCAACTGCACTAGGGCCACTAGGGCCTTTTGGGGTGAACCACAGTGACCAGCAACTTATTTGAGCCTCTTGTTTTTTAAAAAATAAAGGGTCATTTTGTAGATTTGTCCCGGTTCCTGGGTGAAGCCTGTTTTTTCTGATGGTTTTTCACCGGTTTCCATAAGCGAATTCAAGGATTCATGACCAAACTCGGCGGATCTTTGTCTAATCTTTGCCAACTCCTTTGGTCGACCGAAATCCAAAGGAGGGCTTTTCTGCCACCAAACTGGGTGGTAACCGGGTGGTTTCAGATGATGTTGATGTTCAAGCTTTACTTGGGATGATTTTTCACCCACGACTCATATATAGTTGAATTTCCACATCAAATGTGGACATTCATGATGACTTACTCCACCATGTGCATATACACGTCAGCTGGTGACCCTTAAGACCAGCATGTCACTTCACCAGAGGCAATGATAAATCATTGTGCTCAGTGGAGTGGGTGGGTGGAGTGGGTGGGTGCGTGTGAGCAGCTGTAGCCCTTAAGAGCCGGTTGCCCCGGTGCGTGGCCCCATGCCTGGTAGCTGTGCTTGTAGCTGTTTGGGTGATGTGTGGGCATAGACAGATGTTTCGTAGTTCCAAAATCAAGTCATATACCTACAGACCTTCCAACTACTGTATATGCAAATATCTGCCTTTTCATCTGCAAACCCAGCCAAGTTCGGCAGACATGGTGCACAGTTGGTAGATCCAAGTATACAGTATACAATTGAACCAGGACTTCTAGCTCTATTCCGGGAAGTTAGCTTTGCAGCGGATTGCACCACTTCTTCAAGGCATAAGAACTTCCGAAGTCCAGGAAATCGACCATCTTTGGTGATCCGAGTCGAATGGAATTTCCTGAACACTTCGGTGGTTAAAAAAATTGTCTGGACGTCTTATAGGGTTTAGGGTGATTTCATGTTCCTTCTACTTAGTAGGCTGCCTGGGACACACTGGGCAAGGGAGCAGAATGTGGACAGGCTCGAGCTTGAAGCGCGTTTGGGGGGCCCCGGGGCCCCGAAGCTGGCAACCTCCGGAGCAGGGCCCAGATTCTTAGGGTAGGGCAATGTTTTGGACGCTCCCCAACTGGGTGAATCCCCCTTCCAGCACCCTCGCTGCCACCAATGCTTCGACCGCCCTTCACAGGCCCGAACTCCCAACCCTCGAGTTCCCAGGCAACCATTCAAAGACTCTTTGAATAGTCTCAATTGTGTCAAATCCTTATATTGTAAAGCAGTTGTTTCGTAAAGACTCAAAAAACACAAAAAACAGAGAATCTTTGAATGTTTGATGGCTAAAAAAGATCCGTTTAGGTCAAGCAGTATCAGTATATGGGTTTTCTTTTGTAGATCGACCCTTTCTTTACATCCACTGGTTGGCTCGACCGGAGACTCGTCCGGTTCACCTGAGGCTTCCGCGCTGCCTCCGGAAGCCAAACTTCTGAGATGTTTCAATGCGTGGAGCATAGCGAGACACAAGAAGACCGGCACAGTCACCCGGGCCAAGATCGTGTTTCAGATGTTTTTGTTGTTCAAACTAAACACCAGATATCTTGTTCAGATCATTATTTGCACTTTTCTGTTTCTTTTTGTATCATTGTTTTTGTGTAAACGGACACCCTAAAGATTTGGACAAAGGACATCCAAGGACCAAACGAAGAGTTATAAAGAATGCCTTTTTAGTTTTTCATGCCAAAACGATGTCATAGCTTTTTTGTCACAGCGCTGTGGTGTGGGGATAGTATTTCTGTGCATGGACATGCATGGACATCCCTGGATGGGCTGGATGGGGAAGGAATATGTTCGGAATGTCCTGTATATACGGATGAGGTCCTGGAATATGGTTTATACCTATGATATCGTAGAATATGCTCTATCTCCCAGACGCTCCATGTATGCCATATATGCCTATATTGGGGTGGTGTGGGGGGTAGATGTAGGCATATTATATTCATATGGAGTGTATGGATATGGATGGGGTGGATGGTGGATGGGGAATCCGGGAAGGAATACAAGTTATATACACTTCTAGACCTCCGACCTCCTGGATCCGAAGCTAGGGACAGACTGGCTCCCACCCCACCCCACCGAAGCACGGAGGCTGCGGCTAGCCCAAAAGGGCTGGCTCAGGAACTCAGGAACTGCACTCCCTGCAGACATTTGATGACATGCGTTGCACTCGGAAAATGTTCATCCGATTCCGAGCCGTGCCATCCACGTCCACCACGATGGATTTCACCCGATAGTATAGGGCTCCGCGCTATACCGGAAAGCGTGCAACACATCGGGTTTGGGAACCGGCTCCGTTGTCCCCCTGCGTGTTTCACGGTCGGTGGAGAAGGTCCGACCCCTGCCTGACAGCCCGGACTCGGATTCTTAGGGCATTTCTTCTTTTCCCTCCACCGCTGCAAGGTGGTCACCGGCAGGATTTGGAAGGTGAGTTGGTGCAAACTCCAACGACGGGGGGGGGCACCGAAGGTGCTCGAACATCAGAGAATCCTCCAAAACCTGGACCTTGGGGTGCCCAATGGAGATTCATCAGTAGTGTAGTGTAGAGGCTTTCATTGGTGACCCCTTGGAAGGTGCTGGAAGGAAAAACATGGAGACCCTAAGAATCCGGGCTGCGAAGAGGTCGGAGATGGTCCAAGATCTCGAACAGGTCGCCGGATGTCTTAAAACCGCCTGGTTTTGGGCAGAAAAGGAAGGTGATGGTTTCGTTTTTCCATGGGTCAATCTCCAACGGCAGGTGAATTCGATCATGATTGTTTGCTGGTTCCGAATGTCTGAAGGATCGATCATGGGTTATCATGGGTGAAGCCGCCCAAAGGCAAAGAACCTACGGCACCCGGAGTTCTTTCGGCGTTGACCCACTCCACGGGTGGGGCTAGAACAGTAGGGGGTTGGGGCGGTCAAGCAAGGTCAAGCTCGCAAGCCAGCCACGGACCAAGGTAAAGAAAAGGTGAGGATCTATAGCTACAGCATGGAATGGAGCTTGCATCCCGTGGATTCCAGTACCTTCTCGTATAATGGCCAGGCGCAGTCGGCACGCCAGCGAGGCTGTCCATACTTTGGACAAGGACACCTTTTATGTTTTTTTGTTCCAAAAGAGGATGACTCGATTTTCTGCCTTTTGGATATGCAGGATAGGGCATGAAATCCTAGCGTCTCTTCCCTTCAAGAAATTGCGAGCTCGGCCTCCCAGATTCTGACCAACACTTAAGACATCTTAACACCTATCAGTTTGCTCAGGCTTTTGGACATAGGTCGACTTAGGATTTTGGGCATGATCGCCGACGACTGACGACAGCTCCAAAGGGTGCCAAAGATATTTTGATCTTCGTCCCTTCAATCAACCAGTTTTGCGGGGACGTCCTCGCTTCAAGCATTTTCAACCCGATCGATTCTTGTTTGATGTTTGAAAGCAAGAAATAATCAGCACATCAGTACCAGGACTTAACCTCTATATGGGTCTATGTCTGGTCTGTCCTATTACCTGTAACAGTCGGTATAAACAATTGACATGTTTTTTTGAGAAAGGCCTTTACCAACCATCATCATCCACTGTTACTGACAATAGGATAGGAGCAAGGGCTATTACTAGACACGCTTAGGGGGTCTTGATATGTTTCGTGAACAATAGAGGGTTCTGTAGGAACATGTAGGAACCTCAAACCAGCCGAAGGTACCTCCTCGCCGCAATCGTTGTTTCCGCACCTCTCAGATCCCTTTTCTTTCAAAAGCACAGGGGATCCAGGCAAACCAACCAGTGGTTCCAAAGACTAAACCCATGGACCGGGCCGCTGTTCCTTCCATCCTCACGTCACGCACAAAAGGCGTGACCGTGTGGATGTGTCCACGTGCGCGCGGACGTGTCCGACGCGCAGACGGGCCAGGAAATCCTCCGTGGCCAGCGGATATCAGTTCCTATACCTCGGACAACTTCGCTCAATCGATCAGGGCAGGACCTTTGACCATCGGCCATGATCTGATTGCCGGAGGCTCCCATGGCTACAGCCTCTGGGCAAAGTTCACCGAGATGAGATCACAACTTTTGATTGTGGGGGTGGGCGAAAACGCCATAAAAGAACACCTTGGTGAGAGACCAGCGGAGACGCTCTTCCCCCATGCAGACCCGCCGCTCTTCCCCCGGCATGGATGGGATCGGTGGGAACTCCTCCCAAAGCAGACGGACCACATGGACTCTGAGAATTGATCGACACGTTTAGAAAACCGACATGCCTCGTACCTCGTACCTGTTAAAAAAACATGGTGAGTCTTCAGCAAAATAGGATTTCTTATGGTTTCTAGATGCCACCAATATCCCTGCAGAGTCCGAAGTCATTTTGCGAACTGGTCGTGTTGGGATTGTGACGAAAAAGGTGAGGTAAACTGTAAGTATTTAATTTAGCATCTTTGAGATACCAATAAGAAGCAAGTCAAACGACGCTAAGCTTTGATGATCCAACTACCTCAGGTTGTTGGGACGCAACAACATCACCTGCAGGGTGATCCTGAACAAACAAGAAACCGCTTCTATCGTGTTTGGTCTCTCACCCAGCTCACCGCCTTCATCCGACGGTTTCTTGACTGTCCTCAGGCATGCTCTTAGGCATTAGACCCTTCATCCTACAGAAGGGATTTCTTACAAGCCACTTATTGTCGGTCTCAGCCAGCTAAAACCCTTACCATCCCCTTAGCTGATGAGATAAAAACCACGCCCACCTTGGCTCACCAAGGCTTGAAGCCAGATGAGCCGGTGAATCTGCAGCCCTTTGCCACCCGCTTTCGACCTTTCAACCAGTTGGCACCGACCGCTCCACCGGGAGGCGCGGGACGTGGCGCGCCTTTGACCGGTCCCGGCCGGGTGCTTCGTGCTTCACCTGGTGTCGAGTCTCATCTCAAGTCCAGTGGTCAAACGGTTGCTCAACGCTTGGTCTACACTTCGTTTGGTCAAAGACCTCGTATTGTTCGTGTCTGGCGGGCGCGTTTGGCTGTCATCAGCGAAACCAGAAACCGTCATCAGGACTCCATAGAATCCATTCTCCTTCCCCAAGAATCCGCGCCCTGAAAGAGATAGGCTTTTGAGGCCGACCCCTGCTATGGACCAATGGAGGGTCCGACCCCTGCCATGGACAGCCCGGACTCGGATTCTTAGGGTTCGAAGTATACGAGAACGGATGAGGACGGGCCCGACCTCCATCGAGACGCAGGGGTTTCGGGACCTTCACCGATCGAAACGGGGGGTAAAGGTCCTGGACCCCTCGTCCTGTGCTTCGGACCAGGCCCGGATTCTTGGGGTAGTAGGTTCCTTCATTTTGCACAGGCTCCATGAAAGTGGCATCATATACTAAACTTATATACTATATGTTAATTGCATTTGATATGAATGTAATTATCCTAAGAATTCCTAAGAATCCTTGGGCATGGCAGGGGTCAGGCCCTAATAGCAGCGGTCTAGACCCTCAAAACCCTGTCTATTTGGGCCTGGACTCTTAGGGTATTACTATACCTATATATTTATATTATATATACACTGACTGAGGTGCTTGAAAAGGGGTCCCATGGAATGTTTTGGGTTTGGATGCATCGACCTTTTTCGAACCCCAAACACCGCCTCACCGCCTCTCTTCCTCCCGGGCCGACGACCACGTCCGTCCCTGTCTCGTCTTCCTCACCGCGGTCGGGTCGGGGCGCGGACCGCGGGGCGCGAGGCTTTTCCTCCATCACGCCGAACAGTGCTGCCATCGACCCCTCGGGGAAGTTCGTGGTGACCTGTGCTCGGCCGAGCATCGGTTGCATGCGCATCTCCTACTCGCAGAACAGTGCGCGCTCCGTCTCAGTGCTGAGTGGCGTGGAACCTGGAGGTTATACCAAGCCCATCGAGGCAGGAGGTACAGCGAGGTCGGAGGGTCAACCACAGTGACCACAGTGATATGTCAGGAGTCACGTTCGACGGGGTGGTTTTTAGTCCCATCCAGTGAGTGGATGTTCTGGGCACCCCTATCATCCTCCAATAGGCACCCCTTTGTGACTGCTGGTGCTTGGGTTTTTGCGGTAAAAAAACAGGGTGATCAATGTTTATTTTCTCGAACTAGGTGAATCCCATGGCATGGTGAATCTATGGGATGTGTTTTCTTTTTTTTTTCCAGGCTTCCAAGCACTCAGCAGACTCAGCACACTCAGTGCAGGGCAAAACATTGGACTGAAAAGAAACTGTGGCGCAGATGTCCTAAAAGAAGTTGCCCTTTGGACAAACACATAACATATGTATACAAACAACAAACAAAACTTTGTGTTCTTAGACGTTTTTCTTTTTCTTATTGTGTTTTGTGAAACAAGTTGCCCTTTGGACTCCTCGACTCTCTTTCTGGTTGAACTTCATTCACAATTGCACTCCAAAAGTTGTTGCCTCAAATCGCACTCATGAACCGTCCTAAGTAGGTGCCGGACCCGAATCCTTTGGAGAATTCCGGACGTAACCTCACCAATCCCTATGGTTTGGTTCGGGACCGGAAGTAGGAGGCCTATTTTCACTCACGGAGCGTCTGGGTGCTTGCTTTCCAATGTGTGGTCCTGAAGTGAAGAAACGAACTTCTGCCCCAAGACCGATGTGATCCAGCACACAGAGCCCTACCCATTGGTTTGGAGAGCGGGAGACCATCGATGTTCCTTAGATATTTGATACAGCAAGTCTAAGATGAAACAAGTTTGAGGATTGGTCTTTTGAAGAATATCAAGCCTTTCCTTTCCGACAAGTGGCTTGGACATTCTTATTCAGTCAAATGGTTTTGTTTTCTAAACGTGTCTTCATGTTAATAAACATGCCATCCTGCATGGAATCTACACTGTGCAAGCATCCTACCTTCTCCAAAACCCACCTCATGTATCTTACAATGCTATTATCATGCCTAGAATTATCATTTTTGATCAGACTCAGACTCTGACCGGATCAATATAATCATGCATATATATAATATATAAGCATATATGTTGATATATTATACATTATACATTATATTTATAAGAACGATCCTTACTCTTTACAAAAAGTAAGGATCACAATTTCGGAAGTTCTTGTCTAAGAGTCTAAGGCATCAATGTTCTGTAAAGGCTAAATTTCTGCAATCAGCAAATGATAGTGGTGAATCATCCTTTTTTTCTCTGCTCTGGCTCCTTGTATTGTATTTCCTTGGTATGTTTGCTTCTAAACAAATCTAAACACAAAAACACCGCAAACACATAACACACATTAAATAACACAGAACTAGTCAGAGGACTCTTTGGGCCCACTACCCCCCCCAAGAGTATACAAGACTCTTTTGTGTGTCCTTGTTTGGGGTTTTGAGGGGGGAATGCGTTTGGTGTATGTTTGCTCTTTCTAAGGCTCTTTTCAATTTTGTGATTTGGTTTTGTTTTCAGTCAACCCTTTTCATATGCAGCTGACATCAGGGCAAATTGACATTGAGGCAGCTTTCACATGAAGGTGGCAGCTTCGAACGTATCCATCACCCTCAGAATCCAGACGGGCCCGCATACGGCATACTCTACTTCCTGGTTTAGTAAATGATGAGATTTTTGGAACATCCCCGCAGCTTCATACATCCACAATTGTTTGGAGCAGTTAGCTCTGCTGGGGCCATACTGTAGGTAGGTGGAAAGAGATGAAATAACCTTTGAACGTTCCAGTTCCAAGCTGAGAGTCCAAGACACACCTCAACGCGCTTTTAGACACCCATCGCGCAGGTCCAGAGCAGTTGGGGCTGCTCCGCTGGGCAGTTTTCAGCGCTGATGGGAGAGCCGATGTCTTTACAAGCCTTCTCAGCACGTTTGGAGGAGGTGGGGGGGATGTCTTTCTTTCTTGCTCTGAAGCCAAGCCACAAGCGTGTCGCCGGTGCCTGACCTTGCAGCTCTGAACAGCACCACGGGTCGCCACAGGTCGGTAGGTCGGTAGTCACCTGGGTGCTGATTCATGCGACGTCCACCGACGTCAAGCGACTAACAGTGAACCAGTCTGGGAGCTACTCTCCTTGGGCTGGTGCAAGGTAGGGGGGATTGAACAAATACAAGAAGATGCCAAGAAGCGAAAGAAGATCCAAGGAACACCAAAACAGAAAACAGTTGCATGTTCATCGTGCTCTTGGGTTCACCCTGCGCGAAGGGGTTCTCTTTTCATCTCTTTTCACATCCCCTAACGACCCGCGAGTGACACGAATCGGAACACGATTGGCTTCAGTGCAGGGGTCCGGAGAGTGGGTCCAGTGTTTCTTCGTTCTGGTGACTACCAGATGCAAAAGTGGATCACATACAAAAGCTTTTGTAGGGGATTGGTTTCTCCACTCAAAACTGAGGGAGTCAGGGTTTGGTGACAGTTGTAAGGACACGATCACCCCAAATCAGCCAACCGAAACAGGTGATCTTCCCGATAGCCACAAGAAAATGAAGTCCAGCCTAAACGGCCCAAAGCCATCGCGCTAAAACCGCATGGCGCGTTGGCCGCGCGAACCCAACAGAGGTTGAAGGACCCTATAGACTATCCTATAGGTACCCCTGTAGGGTCCTATAAGGTAACTTAACATCTGTTGGACCGCGCGAACCGCGAGGCCAACTCGACGTCCACCTGGATCATCCGTGTGTTGGGTTTGTGTTTTGCGGCGCTGACCGTCTACTGCTGCTTCGCGCCCATCTCAGCGGCAGCCGATGTGGTGGGAGACTATATTCGATGTATTCCATGTGTGGGAGAAACCTTGGAGGACTTGTTGGAAGGTATGGTAGATGCCCTGCTTTGCGCTGTCTCCTGTGCGTTTCTTGCAATCCTTCATTTACAGCTAATGTATGCTAATGTGAATAAGGGATTCTGAAGTTATGGCTGTTCTTTTCTTGGACATCCCTGTTTGAACTTGTAGCTGCAGGGCACTTTCTTTTTATCAACCAGTATATAAGATAAGCTGGCGAAGAAACTCCCAGGTTTGGGTGCTCCTGTGGTTTACTTGTGATTGCCATCACATGGCTGGTGATGCGACCGCTGATTGGTGGCGGGGTGCTCTTGGTGTGCCTGGTGCTGTTCTGCTGCGGATATGCGATTGCACATCAGAACAAGGCCAACCGCGACGCAGGGAGAAGCTTCAGCGGAGATGTTGAGATGAACAAAAACTACAGACCTGGCATGCAAGCCATGAGCGACTCTGATGGTGAGGAATGATAACGTGTGCAAACGATTGGAATACTTGCCTGGGAATGGTGAACCACGTTGAATTATGAATTGCTTCATTAACTTACTGTCCAGAAAGAAAGATGGGCCGTGGGTCAAGCACGGTCACGTCCCAGCATACTCCCATAAAATCTAACAGAAGCGGTTCACCACCGAAGATAGATCCACCAAATGGAAGACGAGAGTGGAACATCAGCTTGCTGCTTTGATCCACGGCCTGGCTGCGTGCTTCTGAAAACAAAACGACAGGAGGATCGTCGCCGAAAAAGTGGGGTCAGCGGGGGGGGGGGTCGTGGGGTCAAGGGTTGGCGTTGGTTGGCGTTAAAGTTGCTGACTCATCACCTCATCTGCCAACGTCCGGCCAATTTGTCGTGCCTCGATCCAAGACTACCTTTTGGGGTTCCAAAACAGGGACAGTTGCACTCCCAGAAATCATGTTTGGGCAGTTAGCTGAAAGGTAGGTGCCCTTCAATGAACAAGTCCATGTAGAAAATGGGCAAACGACCCGTGTTTGAAAAAGGTAGGACACGTTGTTCTCGAAATCCTCATGTGCTTCCAACCTAAAGGCTGCGAAAATACCATATATAGAACTGGTACCTTTGTGGTACAAATACAGTACGGGAAGCAGCTTCCGGGAGTTGTGGCCTCCAAATCTGTCTTAAATGCCGTTCAATCGCCTGGTTGGACTGATGCAATACTAGCGCAGACGATGCCACGCACCGGTCGACCAATGATTGACAGGTTTGAGAGTGGGAACAAGACCATTACCCGGACACTCCACAGGACTGGCATAAATACAGTTTTATGGAAATAGGAATATATGTTCAGAGATTTTAGACAACAATGGCAAACGATACCCGCACGTGAAAAACAAAACAACCCGTTTCAGTGGATCTGCATCTCGATGAATTGTTTGCTGTAGCTTCCCGGCCATGAAGTACATGGTATGGACAGACTAGGATGACTAGGCTTGTGCTCTTTGAATATGGCCAAGTATTGTTCTGCATGTGCGTTTGATGTTCCACAAAATGATTTGCTGGATCGAAGCAAACAAAAAGGTGTATGCAAACGATACTGTAGCTGAACAAATACAAGACCCTGGCCCAGATGCCGCACTGCCCAAGACTTCCAAGTGGAAGAAGCGACAACGACACGAATAATTGATCTTCCTTGGGAAGACGATAGCGGAACATTAGTACAAAACAATACCTGTCCCAGCTATTCCACTTTTCGCACAAGAGTCTTGATCACAGATCGTCTGGGATGGTTGGGCGGAGTCAACGTAAGCCTAGCATGTCCTCTGTGTATACATGACGTCGCATGAAGTCTTCGTTGTTTCAATAACCATGTTTTCTTATGTTTTCTTATTTACAGCCTTCGGCATGCCGCCGGCCACCAGCTCGAGCCCGCATTGGCAGGCAGCCTAATGATGCTTATTAACAGTGTTCCACAGTTCTATTTTCGTTCCAAGGCAGGGACAAGATCACCTCTTCTAGGCTGAAGCAGCTATATAATCCGGCACGTCTCTTTGATTCAACTCGCTTTTTCCTGTTCTCGCCATGGCCTAGTCTGAAGCAACCGGGGCAGGGCAGGCTGTCGAAACATCCGCGCGGAGAAACAAACCGTAGATTGAAACCAACCGTCGATTGAAACCAATGGAAACCAACACAAGCCAGACGAAGCAAGACAATCCACAAAACCGATACTTGAAAATGAGTCTTCTTCCAAGCTACTTGGCCTTTTGCATGTTTTCCTTGTCAGATCTTTTTTTCGACCGTCTTGAGGAATTGCGAGTCGCACAAGATATTCTTTTTCAGATACAGAAGGCTTCAAAGCGACCGACGAATTTCTTGATCTGGCATGATTTGTCGCTTTTTCTCCAAACCGTTCGAAATGAAAGACCCAGAATGACATCGAACAACAATACCCTGCTCAATCATACTTGTTGGTGCATTGGAGTTGCACATTTGGCTGGGTGAGTTTGTTGATGTTTATTTCAAGGTTGTTTGACCATGAAATGGAACGAATCCGAATCAGAGGTTGTCTATTCTGATCCAGCGATCCGAGCCGGCATGTCTCAGTCGAATCACCTAAGAGGAACCAATTGAAACCAACACAAGCAATGCGAACCAAGACTATCCACAAAACATGACCTTGAAAACGATTCTTCTTCCAAACTACTTGTGTCTATTCTGATCCAGCGATCGACATGTCTCAGTCCTATCACCTTAGACGTAGAGAGGGGGGGGGGAGGGGGGGGTGGGGGTGGGGGGCATCAGGCTGTCGAAAAATCCGCGCGGAGAGACAAACCGTAGGTTGAAACCAACACTACTAACCAAAACAATCCACAAAACACGCCGGCAGGCCGGCGGATTATACACAATTCCTTGGTAATACATGGGGTGTTTGGGGTATATACAATTCATTGTATGGTGTTTTCTATGTCTTTCTCCGAACTCACCGGAACTGATCAGTGTAGACGCCCGAGGATTCTGCGGTTTGCACAGCGCGTTGGCGCAGCTTCAGGAGGATCCCACCACGTCGCTGGGAGCTGGAGCAACATCCGACCGGGGCAGTGGTTTTTAAGCTCGGATCATCATTTTTGTATACAACAGTCGTGCAAAGCAGAGAAGTCAGATGAAATATCCAAGGTGTTTTCAGCTAAATTCCTCTGAGAGAAGTTGACAATGTACCTCTTTGTGCTTTCCCTGGCAATATCCATATCCTTTCTCCCGCGCGGGCGTCTGAGGTACAGCGGTGCCATCAAGAAGAGATACATGTGTATACAACACCACTGTTTCGTAGCCCAGAAGGCTGCCCTGTTTCGTTCGATCCTCCCGCACCGTTTCGTTCCTTTTTCTTTCACATCCACTGGCCGCCATCGTCCCGGACCAACTCCGCTGCGCAGATCGAGATTCCTGGGACCCGGGTCCAATTCGCAGGGGTGAAACCAATTCGTTTGGTTTCCGCCAAACCTTCCAGGGTCATTCTGAAAGGGTTCACATGTTCAACAGGTCGCTCAAGCCCAAGGCAGCTTTTCTACGACTGCAGCTAGGTATAGAATGCCTAGCTGTTCTCACATCCGCCAATTCTATCCCTCTCTGGGACACTTTCAGCGGGTGGTTCTGAGCAGAACCTACCCTTCGCCAAGGTCAGGGTGGCAAAAGGGCCTTTGTGGGGCCATCGAGGCGCTTTGCGCGAAACAGCCTGTGAGGACAAGGAGGAGCCACCATCCATCCAACAAGCCATCTAACAATATGCATCTATTCTGTATAGATGAACATGAAACATGGTCTATGCATCTAATATGGGTCTATCTATAGAAATCGAATTAAACATTTCAATCCATCGAACAATCCATCTATTATATAGTCCACCATCCAACCATCCAAGATCATCCAGCCATCCAAAATCTTTCAACCCGACGCATCGCAGGAGTCCTTCCTCTCATTGGCATTCGTCGTGTGTCTACAACTTGGCGCCACCTAAAGTGCCCAACCAATAGCAGTAGCAATGCGGAAGGTATAACTATATGTTTGGGGGTTCCTGCTTTTGAGACGCCCGTCCACAAGTACTCTCCCTGAAATCGGAAGTGGAATGGCGGGGCGTTGGTATGACAAACAGGTGGTGCCATCCACGTCACCATGGATTCTTGCGGGGAGTGAAAAAAAAGGGGATCTCCAGCCAGTCCCGGACAGGACGGTGGATGTATAACCCCTTGTAACGAGTATACATTGTATAACCTTGAACATAATGATACCTTTAAGGGGTTCAGATACATGGTATACATTGTAAAAGCTAAAGTGTAGACTTGAACGATCTTGAACTCTTTAGCTCCCACCAAGGGCGAAGCACGGGATGGGACGGTCCAGGCGTTGCTTTCTGCGGACCTGGCGAAGCTGCCGCCGCTGGGCCGCTGCTGGGGTGGGGTGCTTGGGGTGGGTGAGTTTCTGTGGCTGAATCGCTGAAAAGGCCAAGAACAACGTGGACCTGGTAGAGGAAAAGAGTCTTTCAGGGTGCCATTCGACCCGGGTCTATGTTGATCGTGTTAGAGGAGATGGCGTGACGGCGTGACGAACATTGAGCCTCGCAGTCAGGGATCGCCCAGATTCTCAGCATACATACTCCCTTAGGGATCCACGTACCTCACGTACCTTCTCAGGTACGGTGAGGACGGATGCACTGATATGTAGGTGCCAGGGTCGGGTGCAGTCGTACCTACGACCGGATCTGTAGGGACGGCACTGCACTCAGCTGCAGGTTTTCCACTCAGCTGCTCTGCTGCAACGATGCCGAGCCGCGAACGAACGCGCCGGCACGGGATGCACGCGCGAGCCGGGTTGACCGTGTATGGCTTTGGGTCCAAACCGGGGGACCGACCGGTTGACCGAACATGAACAGAATATGGACGACCGGACATGGTCAACCTACCAGCGGTTTTCACGGGCTCGAAATGGGTGCTATGACCCACCGTCATTGTAGTTTGTTGGACTATCTTTGTTTTGTTTTTTCCCAAATAATGGACCCCACCAACAAACGTTGCCACTGCCGTATTAGCAGATACCATGATATTACCCCAAGTTCGCGCCGTGGGACTGCAAATATGGCCTACATGAACAGCACCCAAACCATCAAATGTACGCCATATTGGCATACATGGAGCGTTTGGGTACCCTTCGTCTCAACCACATCCTCAGAAGCATCTGTTAGACCCCTGGCACCCACGGGGGTTTGGATGACCAGTAATGAGACGGACTCCCGGTAAAGTGTGAAGCGTGGGAGTTTGACGGAACATATCTTCCAACTTGAAAAGTGCCCAAATGCAAGGAGACATCAGCATCGGTGGGTGTATTTTCCAGTTTTTGGACAAACAGGTACATCACGGAGGGGTGGGGCTCCGACATTGTGTGGTCATGTGACATGTGTAGCGCATTGTTTCTAGTATTATCAGGTCAAGACAATCAGGGGACCTCATTCCTAGTCATGTGTAGCTGATTGTGTATTGTTCAAATGTTCAGTATGTGTCATGGTCTTGTAGTCATTTTGTAGTCATAGTATCAGGTCAAAGATTGTCACCTAGTATCTGACATGGTCGTTCAAGCGGGCCACGGTCGTTCTTTTTTTTCGTGCTTTCGCGACCTGCCCAACGGGTGTTGTTACACCCCACGATAAGCGACCGCAAGGACGTAGATGTTATTGACATGTTTTAGACATGTTTTTACATTGATATGCAATGATATGCGGGTCACTATGAACCTGGTGTAATAACACCTACGAATATCCTGATATGTTATTGATTTGGTGTTAATGAATATCCCTCTCCCAGTCGAATTGTTCAACGGGAGTTTTCTTCCCGTTGGCATGTTGGTGTTTTCCTTCCGCAACGCAAAGAGCTCGAGAACGACCGAGCTGTGACGATTGTCGCTTAGTAAATCAGCTACCGGGACCAGCATCTTCAGGCATGCATATTCTTTGGCCGCTATGAACTTGAAATCGGGCCCAGAATCCGCATAGGAACCAAACACCCGGGCCCAGAATCCGCCGCGGGCCGTGATCAGATCAGTCCGGTGCCGGGCCTGCAAGTTCAAATGTCTTGGTGACCGGTTTCAAAGGGTTCACCAACCGTATTCTGGGAGTCCAGTCAACTATCTAACAAATTTAGGGTCTGACGAGGTGGCCCCAAAAGGAACTTTCCTGCACTTCAGTGACTTCAGTGGGGAAAAACATCTAGTCGAACTAGATTTCTAGGCTGTAGACTGGATGCAAGCCTGAAGAGGTTTCACAATCTACCGTATGTTCGGGCCATTCATCAACAGTAATGATGACAGGCTCCGGCCAGTCTTTTCTCCGATCGTCACCGTGGCTCGTTTGACATGCTTTGCTCTGACAATACCGGTTTCGACATCACCTACCTCCCAGACGATCCATGGTGGCGCAATTTAATGGCCTACATTGATGAATAATCCACCCATTTGAATTGGAAATCCTCTTCATATATGGGTATATGGGTGGTTTATTAATCAAGAGTCTACATTAATGGCCTACACTTGCTGGTGCTTTTTGGTGGTGCATGTTGTTTTTGTTTTATAAGTTGGAAGATCTAGGTGTCGTTAAGTGACATCAAAACAGAGTCGTCTAGAGTTGTCTAGAGAGAAAGCAGATCAAATGGCCACATATTGTTATCATGATGTCTATTATTTTTTTATTATTATG
This sequence comes from Durusdinium trenchii, assembly GCA_963970005.1. NCBI lineage: Eukaryota > Dinophyceae > Suessiales > Symbiodiniaceae > Durusdinium > Durusdinium trenchii. The sequence continues at coordinate 876,449 of CAXAMN010021518.1, read as the reverse complement.
ATGTTGTTTTATGTGGCAAGATTGCCAAGTGTCGCCCTTTCTCTGCCAAGTGTGAAGTCGCTATGACTTGTCCCAACACATCCACCTCTCAGCTTGGCTGACTGCCGAAGCGAATGGATGACCAGGGAGGTCTTCTTACCCTGTTGAATCGAGGTTTTGGAGACTGGGACTTTGCAGCCTTTTATAGCCAAGTCTTCTCCTTTTGCATCGGTGTTCCTTGGGGCATCTTGGGGGCCAATCCGTTTGATCGTCGCACCTACATATATATATATACACGTTCGACCAAGAGGGTGTGTTATACCCACAACAAGCCCTTTAGGGACCACAACAACAGTTGGTTTTCCCCGACAAGACAACACCCAACCTCCTGACAACAGTACCTCACCAACTCCAAGACAAGGGAATGCGGGGAATCACACTGCAGATTGCTCTTGTGACCATCCCGGACACAGTGACCCTTAAATTAGCCTTTCCAACATTGAAAGCTCCAGCTGTCCCGCAGCGGCACAGGGGAAGAGGCGGGCGTGACCGGCTTTCAAACGCCTGGGCTATTCGTGAGTGAGTCGCAGGCCCTTCTCTATAGGAGCAATTGAGGCTTTGTAGAAAACCGTTGAAGGTAGCATATCTTGGGTGCACGCACTTCGTAGAAGGCACAGAACGCTGATTTGGGGCTACATGCCTGGATTGTGACGTGCCCCAACTCTTCTGGAACCTCCTGCAGCCTCAGAGAAGCCACGTAAGCTATGCCAGGCAAATTCAAATGCGCCAAAAGTGCAGCTTTTGAGGGCGTAGGCGCCGTATTGGATTGTGACATGCCTCAACTAAAACACGACCTCTTGTACTTAGTGGCAGTTAACGTTCCACGCTGCCAGGGCCTTGCGCCTGTTTACTTAGCAGCTGCCGTGTGAAACATTTACATCGCTGGCAACACTTACATCCCCAAAGTGGTTGATGCATATGTCGAGCATTTAAGGCCTGGGAGGGCGTAAAATGGGTGATATTGAATGTTTAAGAAGGGAGAGTAGCAGAATTATCCTCCGGAACCACCAGAAGTGCGCAAATCCAAGCAATCGCGTTAAAAATGGAGCTTTTATGGTGTACAGGCACCGTTTTGCGGGGTTTGCCTGGGATTGTGAGGTCAGACGACGCGACGCAACTTGTTCTCGGTTTCATGTGATTTAAATTTTCATAACCCCTGTCAAGCTTTTGTCCTGCGGAAGTGCAAAGGGATCGCCGCCCTGATGTTCTGGTGGAGCATTGTTGTCGTTGCAGGCCGGATTCAAAGACAAGAGCTTCTGCAGGACCAATTGCGTTCTGGCATGTTCTGGCCATGCAAACGCAGCCATTTTTGGGGGAGTCATTGTGACACCTCAAAGACTCAAGTACTCAAGTACCAACGTGTTTGGCTAAACCTCTGCTTCCTAGTCTAGACCACGGGCTTGTTCAAAATCTTTCCAGGCACGTTTGCGGAAGGAAGTTGCAGAGGCGTTTTTGACCAAGAGATACCGAGAGCGTGTCTGAAGGAAGATCTGCTCGGAGCACGCTAAAAGGCAGACCTTGTACCAGTGACTTGCGGCTAGCTCTCCGGAGTGATGTGCAACGCGTCTCGCGGTCTGCCAGCGATCGTAGATTGTAACAGCCCACTCGGAAGCACTTGGATGTTGAAAAATTGAGGACTCTGCTAATCTGGACAAAATGGAAAGCACGGAAAGCTTAGTTTCGCCCATCGTTTCAGAAAACGATCTGTGGGACACTGTCGTGCGACCATGCTCCGTGCCAGGCAGACATCAGTCGGCAGCGCCTGCAGCAGCCCCCACACTCGGGGCAGCGTTTGCTTTGTGCATAACTATCGGTTCTAACCCCTGGCCTTTTGTTTGGGCACTGGCTTTTTGCTGTCGAGGAGGTGAAGTTATAGTCGAGGCTAAAACACGGCCTCCTTCGACCAAGTCAGAGTACCCAATCGACCCTGTATAGCAACTCAGATATGATGTTTAAACAAAACAAGTCAGAGTGTGCACTTACCAACATGTCTTGGGCCACTTTACAGTTCCGTGACCACCCGTTCGGCTTAGGCTACCGGAGCCAGAGCCCTCCAGTGACCCAGCGTTTGCCAGGCTGAGATCGCGGGACGGACGAGAAGCCGGGTGAAACAAAAACGAAAGGGAAAAAATCCTCAACATGTCAAATTAGAATGTAAAAACGTTGGTTTAGAGAAAACCTCATGACTCATAAACCGTCATTTATGTGGTGAAACATGGTAAACAACTAATTGTGAATGTGGAAGGGTTGAAAATTTAGAGTCTACATGATGGACTCGCATAATCTGTGACTCAAAGTCTCTCCCTGTCTGAAAGTGGGGTGTTTGTGACTCCGACAATAGGTGCTTGTGGGTCTGACCGGCAGCCTTACATTGTTACACCTACTGCAATGCCAAATGTGCAACTAAATGATGCTTCATGAAGACCCTCTTGAAATTTATTGGTCCGTTCTTTGTAGTGACCTCAAAACTGACTGATATGAGAGACGCTCCAGCAACAGAACGTATGAAAAATCGTTTCAGCTTCTACTGAGGGACCTCCAATGAACCACAATGAACTCTGCCACGGCCATTTTTTTGCTAATGTTTTGGACTCTGAGACACTGTGACTTGTTTACTGGAAGTGGAAAACATTCTTATTGTAAACCAGGGGCGAAGTCCCCAAATCCCTTTTTCCACTTCCATGTTCACAAGCAGCAGTCCAGAAAAAATGTTTCCAGCTGGTCACCATACAGATGAAGCTCTACACCAAGAGACCGATGATGTCAGGAGCACGCCCAAACAGGTGCAAATCCCAGAGGAGCAGAACCCTAGCCTTCCAAAACCTTCAGCACTTCAACACCAGAATGCGCGCTATGAATGTTGGTCGAAGTGAACGACTGGAACCGGGGGATATTTAGTCGATATGAACGTCATTTGGCCTCGCCCCCCCCCACTTCAACATTGGAATATATTAATATGTATATAGGGCTGTTGGTCAAAACCAGGATACCTTGGTTGACCAGTTTGAAAATGAACAGAATAGACCACCAGGGAGGTCAACCTACCAGGAATTCAGGGTCAGGGTCTGGGGTTTGACCCACACCCATGTGGTTGACCTGGTTTTGCAATGTAAGATCCGTATTAAAACAATGGTTGTTCGGGATTCAGCCTGTTGAATCCATGTTTTTTTTGAAGCCTAGGGAGAATGGAGTGCCTGCTTTGGTGTTCACTGCTGATGAAGGGCTCTCAATGAACAAATGAACATCATGCTTTTCCAGGGACACTGGAGGAATCTCTTTTAGCCTCTTGTTCTTGACAACTTTAGATACCCCCTCTCCTGTACATGGCCCCGGAATTCCACCGCGACAGGCAGGAGGTGTCTCGGCGTCAATGCATCCAGATCCTGGCTGCTGGATTCTTTGGTATACTCGACCGACGGTTCCTTGGCCAACTCTCTGGAAGACAAACATAAGCAGCCAGGAGCTGGTTAGGTTGAAGGTAGTCTCTTCTGTTCTATGTCAGTTTTGGGGAGGGCAAGTGAGCATGTTTTGTACCGTTTGATTCCTGAATCTTTGGGTCCTCCATAGCAGGGGGTTTTCGGCCTCTCCATACAAGGGGGTACCCTCAAAACCTTCAGGGAGATAGCTAGTGTACGATTTGCCTGTTCACGTTTACACAATTTCACGTCCAGACTTCCCAGTTGACATGCGGCCATCAATTCGTCCGTGACCTGTGAAGATTGTCGGGTGCTGGTCTTTCAGCATCTATACAGTGACCCGCTCGATTTTCGCACGTCCTCGTCGAACACGCCGTCCTGTTTCCTCCGCGGCCTATCGTTCTGATGAATAATTTTAGACTGAGAAACGCGCCCAGCACTGAGACCTACAAGCAGGGCAGATCGGTGGACCTACAGTATCCAGCTACCTTATGAGTGGCGCCAAATGAAGTATTCAATGCACTTGGTGCCTTGTTGACGTGTTCATGTTTGGTGCCGAGGTCAAGCTTTTGGGACAAACGAGTCCGGTTTCTGCCGTCTCGGCTCGCGCGTACGCGGGCTGAATTGACCAACGAGTCTTCCAGTGACATCACGTGACAGCACGACTTCCGTCTTCTGCTAGGTGGTCGGAAGAGGGTGCGACTCATGATATGCCTGGATTCCATTTCTCAAAGCTTTGGCAATATGATTGTGAGACACCTAGCTGCAGCCCAGGTGTCGGATGACCATCATTCGACACAGTGTCATGTTGGGAGGCTGTGTCCTGTGTTGGGAGGCTTTTTGCTGTCCATTGGTTTCAAATCGTTTCCTACTCGTATCATCATCCCCATTTTTTATATGGCCTCACCAACCAAGTCTGGGTATACCAGTTCGTGTTCAGGAATTCAGTGACTCGGGTCTCCCGCATTCCTCAGACCATGTCTGAAATCGTTGACTTCCATTACAGTATATAGAAGTGGATGAACCATTATGAACCTTACCAGCTCCATCCAACTCCATTCAGCGCGGGGTCTTTCAGAATGCTCCGTTTGCGCCGCTGGGAGAAGGCTTCGGCTTCAACGCGGGGCGATCGGTGGAACAGAACACCTCAGGTGATCGGTGGATTCGGCGTAGACACTCGCGACTGTGACTCCCCAGTGTATACTTCCATGTATACCTGAACCCTCCAAGGGGTGTCCAATGGACTACCCCACACTACCTATAGGCTTCCATTGGGCACCCCTTGGAGGGTCCTGGTATACTCCGCCCTAGTGTATATACTTCTGCATCCCCAGTGTATACACGACCTAGGGATCTCCATTGGACATCCCTTTGAAGGTCCAGGCAATATACTCCAAAAATAAAACAATACGACTCACTTGGCCCAAAGTGCTAGATCCGATTGGTGTACCGACGCAATTCTTTCATGCAAGAGAAATGGCCGCCAGGGCCCATGTGGTGGATGAATCGAGCGAGGTGTGATTCCGGGCCAACCCATATACCCAAACACTATGATACTCCATGTGTGGAATATTATATATAAATATATAATACCGGTAGTTGGGGCCTGGTTTTGAGGATGTTTTCGGGGTCTGGCATTGGGGCGGAAGACTGATAATGTGCCGCTGCCCATTGGTTGCGTCTGGGAAGGAATCTCCTCGATGTTTCCCAAGACATCATTGCTCGCTTTAGACGTGGGACTGTGCGGACGATCCAAAGGCGATGCAAGGGCCCCAGCCCTGGCCCCTCCACAAGCATCGGGGAAAGGGGCCTGAGGGCTAATGGCCCCGGTCCAGTTTTTGTTGCTTGAACTCAAGAGAAGCAAACATACCTGGAAGCTTCCAACACTGGCAACTTCTCTGCTTTTTTTGCTGGGGCTTGTTTTGGATGAACATGCAAACGTCTTGCCTGTTTGGAAGATTTAGGGTACGGGAAGAGGATTTGCTGATCTTAGCTGCTTTTGTTTCACCAAAAGCAGGGTAGTGTTGGTGATTTGTCCAAGTTGCAGGAGCGATTTGTTACTGTTTCAAGGATGCTGCGGATGCTGGAAACAATGTTTTCCCACAGCAAAAAAACACTCACAACCAATTGTAATTTGTTTGATGATTACTTCCCAAATTCTACATAAGCCACCAATTGATTCCCTTTTGAAAAACAAACACTTGGTTCCCTTTTGGAGCTCCATTTGGGTGGAGCCTCGGACACCCTAAACCATCGAGAGTTGTCCCATGCGGACATCCCTAACGCTTCCGAACCAGGGTGCTGGCGCATCAATCGGATGTTGCGGCTTTTTGGTCGTAGGTTTTTCTTGACGTCCAATTCATCTCCGATTTTTGTCCAACAAATATTCAATTCATATCACTGCTTGTTTTGTTTCCAACACAAGATCAAGGGATACATCATTGGACCCTCAAGGAGTCCACACTGACCCTCAAAGAACCACCCTGGCCCTCACATGCCACGCCCTGACGCGTGAAGACCAGTCCGACGGCGGCGTTAAAGCGACGCGAGTCTCCCGTGCCCGATGCTTCGTCCGAGGAGATGGGGAACCAAGAACTTCGTGCTGATGGCAGTGCTGGTTTTCTTTGGACAAGCAGCAAAGATGAGCAGCTGGACTTCGCAGCCGGTTGAAGCGGAGCGGAACCCGTTGTGGTTGCTCCGTTCGTCACGAACGGGGCCTTAAGCGGACCGGCCGTTTAGACGGGCCGCAAAAAATGCCACCGGCCGTGATACAAGCTTTTGGTTTTTGGTTGACGGTATTTATAGTCTATACTTGGCTGGTTGTTTAAACGTGTAACGTTAAAGTATTGTAGCCTAGTGTAGTGAGAAATACACTTGTTGGTCAGTATATATTTAAAAAGAACTGTATGTTTCTATTGGGTAAGTATGTGTCTATAATTGACTCGCTTTTAATTTTCAACCTAATTTCTGGAAAAGTGTGTGCAATTCTTTATTTTAAAGGTAATATTGACCGTATATACTTTATTGTATGGTCTTGGTAGTCGGATATGTTTATTTGTTTATAAATTACTCGTAGTGTATTATCGTCATGTGAGCACTTTGGTTGTCCAGGTTTGTGTTTGCAACGCAGTCCCTTTTGTGCGTCCGGCAACTTCTCGAGCTTGCCCAACACAGTTGAAGCGAGGCTCTGAGATGCTGGAGGAGAAATTGATTATCACACGGAAGGCGCGGTTGGTTGGCATATCCCAGGAGGTTTTCCGAAAAATAAGATACAGCTAACCAATAAACTGGAAGTTTGGAATAAAAAGACTGCACACAACAATGAAGCGCGGGAGACCCCGAGGAACTCTTGACCATTGGGTCTCTTTCTTTAGGTCTTTTGAACCAACATCAAGGCCTGCCAACAACAAAAAATATTTAATGAACAACAATTCCAAACCCAAATAGTATATATATATATATATACATACTGATCCCAATACCTTGGTTCATGGCAATAGCTCAAGTGATTGATCCAAGACGGGCCAAGTACAGACAATTCTCTCTCTGGCCACCCCTCGGTGGGGTAAAATGTGTTTTGACCAGGATACAATGGTTGCTTTGCAAAGGGGATTATTTTTCTAGTCTTTGACGCCTAGGGTCCAGTATTTAAATGTACTCGTATTGAACTTTAGTTTGTTCAATCCGGATGCCATATCATTCTACCTGGACCCTCCAAGGGGTGTCCAATGGACTACCCCACACTACCTATAGGCTTCCATTGGGCACCCCTTGGAGGGTCCTCGTACTCGAAGTTACTTTTGTCAGTGAATGAACTGACAGACGGACTGCACATCCTTTGCACATCCTTTACAGCCGGAATTTGGACCTTGAAGCGCTGTGAACGCCAGGGTAGGACCCTGGCGCTCATGTTTACGACCAGAAGAACAACACGGACCCGTTGGCGCTTTTTCCTTCTGTGACCTTAGGGGCGCCTTTCCAAACATGGCAGTGCAAATTGATGTGGGTTTTAGTTGCTTGATGAACCAAGACAATCTTTTCTCGTATTATAGCTAGAATTCAATTGAACATGGCGATGATATTGTGTTTTGATGCAGTGTTTTTAGGTCTGCTCTTAACTTGCAGGGATTCTTTACTTCAAGTTACTTCATGTCATGTAAACTCGATCGATTCGGAGTAGCACCGAGTGGTAATTATCCCGCATAATTTTGACCCAGTGTGCCCCAATTTTGCGAGACACGCTTTTCTTCAGGCGACAAAAAAGGGGCTGAATTTGGAGACGATGGCGGAGCTGGAAAACATCATCTTGTGCCCCGTAGAGATGAAAAATGATGGCATCTCCATCCACGAATTTGGTGGCACCTCAGCCTTAGACTAGTCGATGGATGTTAGACAGGATGCGGTCTGGAACCATGGCTTCAGTGGCTTTTCTATGCCGTATAGACCGGTTCCAGTGAACCAGTCGTGCAGAGTACACACGGAACCGTGTGAAAAATCCAACACATTTATGATAGAGTGCTGGATGTGTTCCATATCTACCAGGGGCCCTCAAAACCATGAAACACATGGGTTTTCCCTAGCAAAAAACATGGTTTTTGTATATTATGAAAACCTTTGTGTTTTTCTGGGTTTTGAGGGCCCCTGGTACAATATATTACAATATCTTAGTTGACAAAGAGTGCCAGGAGAGGCGCATTTGCAAGCTGACTTTGCCAACGCATACCTTGGTGGTGGAGTGCTGAGTGGAGGCCGTGCGGGGGCCAAAATGCCCAAAGCACGTTAGCCTGCAGCCTGTGCCGTAGCCGCCTTTGGCACAGGCGGGACGCAAGAGGAGTGCATGTTTGTGGAGTTTCCCGAGCTGTTGGCCCTCATCTACTTGGTGGAGATGCTCAGCGAACAACAGTTTCGTTTCGTCCCATCTCGTCTCGTCCTCTCCGTGGTGAGACGAGACGGGGAGACGGGTGTGTCCGACTCTCTCCGTGTGAGGGACAGCTGAGAGCGACCCTGGAAGATGATCGCATGGACCCTGAAAACTCCTTGGTATAGTACTTACCAGGGGCCCTCAAAACCATGGAAAACATAGTTTTTCATATACAAAAACCATGTTTCTTGCTAGGGACAACCCAGGTTTTGGATGGGCCATGTGGGGCCCCTGGTAGAGGAACACAATCTTTGGGGCCAATTGACCATATGTGACCCGGGTGACCCGTTTTCGGGAGTGTCTGGGGTGAAACCAAGGCATCACTCACCGCCGCTCACCGCCCATAACCGCGCTCCACCGGCCGCGGCATACACAGCGCCAGGAAGATGGCGCCCCATGAGGCGGTGGAGATCTATGGTGCCAGGAGTCAGCATGAAGCAGCTGAATTGTGGACAGGTGAACCTAAAGGCGTCAGAACCTCGAAAAAGGGAAGATGGATGGATTTCTTCAGTATGCCAGGAGATTCCCAGTGACAAGACCTGACCTGGAGTGCCATGAAGTGATCGAACCAACCAGGGGATAAAGGTCACTGGGAAGATCCAAGCTGCTGTTGTGGTCTAAACATCTTCACCTATAAAGATCCACCTTGAAGCGGCCAGGGGTGGTTCATTTCAGGGATCAATGTATAGTTCAATATGCCATACAGCCGGAGTGTGTTTGGGTTTGGTGATTTCGTTTGGAACTGAATTCTTCTTTCGACGACTGACAACGGCTGCTGCCTTTGGGAATCATGTCCGAACCACCCCTGTTGCTGGTCAGCTGGCAAGACGACCTCCCGTATACCATAAGGATCCGTAAGGTGTATACACATGGCGCCAGTACTTAATTAAGTACGCACCAGAACACTAAACACTCAGGTGTTGCTGGGGGGTTCTACACTAAACCCCCAGGCTCCCTGTCGCCGGTGCTGTCATATGGGGCGTCCCTGTCGCGGGTTTCGACCACCGGGATCCGGGCGGATCCGAGGCGGCGCTTGCCACATGTAGAGAGTGAGAGAGTCATGGCGGTGGGTGGCAAAAATACCGGATAGACCGGATAGACCTGGTATTTTTCATGTCATATACGTACCTTGAGTATACCTGGTATACCTGGTAGACCCACCTGCAGGGTGGACAGAGTGGTTTTTTGTGGGACGATGGAAGAGGGAGACCTCAGTCAGGTGGACCAAGTCAGTCAGTGGACCCATGGCGGCTTGCTCTCCCCGGTTAGACCGAGGCCCGAACCAATTTCCCATGAAAAACCAAAGGTTTTCACATACAAAAACCATGTTCTTTGCTAGGGAAAGCCCAGGTTTTGGAATGGGCCATGTGGGGCCCCTGGCGGTCATAGGGCGCCTTGATTCATCGTCCTTCGATGTTCTTCCTCGTGGGTGCAGAAGCTGAACCACACGATTGTTGGCCGCAGGAGATATGTGGAGCACACAATGAGTACCAGAAGGGCAGATTGGCCAGATCAATATTGCAGACCAGTTGAGATCGGAGATCCTATCTATGCAGTGGCTTGATCAAATAAGGAGCAATGAGTCGAGCAATGACACTGGTGTCGTTTGCTCCACTGTACGATACACCAGACAATGCTCCACTGACACTGGTTAGTTTGGTTTATGCCCAAAGGCTCATTGGACCCTCAGTTCGCTAGGGCTTTGACCCTCACAACTAGGGTGACATGGACTGAACCACCATGTATAGCAGTTGGTTCGGGGCCGGCCGAACGGGTCGCGTCTGGGTGATCACCAAGAATGACTGACACTGGCTTGCTTTCCTTTGCTGATCAGTCAGACACCTGATCAGTCCCCAGACACCCAGGTCCGCACGCGAAAGCGCATCGCACCCAGGGCGGACGTCTCAAATCCCCCAGTGCCCCAGTGGCGGTGAAAACACAGAGCGTTTTGGGGCACGCAGTTCGGTGTTTTGGCTGACCATGGCTGACCCATGACACCCAGTTCCATGGCACCCATTTGGGGCTGAGGCACTGGTTCCCATCAACGAGCAGGTCCAATTGGCATCCCAGGTGCAGCAGGTACCAAAAAAGGAAGGACCAATGTAACAGGTCACTGAGGGTCGCCGGGGGTATCTATATTTATCCATATTGCGCATCGAATCAAACACGGAGTTGTGCAACCGCTTGCCAGAAAGGTTAGACAAACCAAAGCAGATGTCCTCCTTCTCTGACTCTGCTGTTCAATTTTAGTACGCGGTCATAAGTATACTGGACAAGTATATGGTGGACCTACAGTCTGGAGGACAACCAAAATCAAACTGCAGGGATCTTTAGGGTTCAGGGTAGACCATGGGTTTCACATAGTCTATTGCGAATCAACCGACCATGGGCTTTTCATGCACCCGCGCCGCTGCAGCTTGCACCGTAGCTCGCCCAGGTAGCTTTGGATGCAGTCAGCCTCCCGGCGCGGTCGAGATCGGGAATCGAAGTCTTTGTGGGTCGATTGGTTTCTACTAGGGGCCCGAACCAAACATCTCAAGGGACGTCCCATGAAAAACCACGGTTTTCACATATACCAAAACCATGTGTTTTTGCTCGGGAAAGCCCAGGTGTTTGCATGGTTTGTTGTGGGTTTACTGTGAACTCACCCGGACACCCGGTCGACCAGAATAGGCGGAGGACGGAGGTCGGTCAACCTACCAGGGTGACCAGGGTGAGGCGAAATGGGTGCCATGACTTACAGTCATAGACCGGGTGACCTAGCACAGTCATTATATACCTGGCTGCCCTGTTTGGAGGCCTATTTACATAGGGTAGGGTAGTCTGTTGGACACCCAGACAGGATGATCCTGGTAGTTTGTTGGGCTATCTTCAAGATGATTCCAAATCATTGACCCCGCCAACAAACGTTGTTGGCCTGCCACAGAGGATTGGAAGGAGAAAAACCGTTCACCGAAGAGATTCCCAACAAAACTGCCAGCTTGATGGATTTCATCTTCGACTGCTCGGGCCTAGATCGATCTGGTGAACAACTGTTCGAGGCCTCGCAAGGTATCGCCAGCGTAGCGCGCAGAGAGGCAGAGAACAGTATATAAACACATCCCAAGTGTCCACGTGGAAAGACACGTTTTTGCCGTTCGTCACCATTCAGCAATGGGATTTCTGGTTCACCTTTTGGGAAGGCCTTTGCATCACTGATGATGTTCGGACATGCAACGCAAGTATATACATTGACCCTTGAACCGCCCTAATGTAGGCGTGCCACCTGTACCCTCCAACATGCCACATCAGGCCACCACCATATGTTAATTTTTCAGAGACCATTTTGGGCGCCGGCTGCTGTTATTCCAGTCCCATGGAGTGTTTAGGTACTGCCCTTTTCCGCTCCTTGAGTGAAAATCAGCCCTCCAGATCGTCCCTCAGAACCTCTCCACACCAAGCTGTAGGATAGGTAGGACACATCCGTTTCTTCCAGGCGATGGACGCTTCTTCAGCACATCAAGCCCCACCAGACCCCATCAAATTGATATATTGACATACCAGTAAGGGGTCAAAGTCAATGGTTGAGAGTGTATATTCCACAGCATCCTCACTGCCTCACTGCCAGCTTCGACCTCTGGTTTTCTGGGGCCTGGAACCCAACCCTCTACAGAAAGTCGGAGACTCTGAGACTCTGAGACCTGGCAGTGAGAACCGGTTCTCCGTGGGGGTCCGGACCCCAAAGAACCCTGGCAGTCCGGGGAGAGTCCGGGCCTTCCCAAACCCGATGTATTGGTGAACCGGGCCCGGAGTCTAACAGGGATTGGTATTGACCTGTTTTAGAGTCCTTTGGAGTTGGTCCCCTACCACTCTCATGTCAGTTTAACTAACTTGAGGCAGCCGAAAACAGGATGAAAACCATCGTCCTGAAACCTGTGAAGTCGATGAGCAGCCTACAGGATCTCTCTATATGGGCAAAAGGATTGACCCTAAGAATTCTTGGGCTCTCCATGGGGGTCGGGGTCGGACCTTCTCCACCGTTTCACGCGGGGGTCCGGGCCCGGTTCCCAAACCCTATCTGTTGGTGCGGGCCCGGATTCTGCGGGGAATGTCAATTGTCTGAGCCTGAAAATACAATGCGTATAACACAGTCCCCAGTCCACCAACCACCCCGCCAGCCGTGAAACTCGGCAGTCCACCAGCTTCCCAGTGACCCATTGGGCCACGCAGTCGGACGAACTCGCCGGACTCGGTGATCCGTGGCACTCGGTCCACTTGGTGCGCTGAGGTTTTGGTCGTCGCGGTCCACATAAACAGTACTGGAAGGAGTATATTCTGCAAGATCTTCGGCCTCTGGGCTCCCGAAAACAGACGGCAAAACCGGACTTCCAGCCGACTTTGAGACCCCTGCCCCAGTTTTCATCTGAGTTGACCTTCGTTTTCTGGACATATGACGTATATTATGTACCATCATGTACCCAGTTTTTCCTCCAGGTTCGACTCGACCATTGAAAGAATTTTTGGAGCTGGCTTGGTCGTCTAAAATCCTGACCATTCAATCCAGTCCAATATAGGGTCCAGGCACCTCCGTACTTCGGATGGTCTTGGAAGTGAGTACGTACCTCCAGAGAATGGTCGTTGCCTGGGGGGGCCGACAACAGGACCTCCGAGCGATTCGGAGGGTCATGGACCCTAGGGAATATGCTGCGATCTGCTGCGAACGTGGGTGGACCAAGAGTCGGTTTGGATCGACGAGGACTCCGGTCAACCGCCCCGAAGAAGACCGAGGTGGACGGAAGGAAAACCCAGGTGGAGGGGTCTGGGGTGGAACTCCACAGCCAAGTAGGGAAATGCCATTGGGGACTTGAATATATACCGATCAGGTGGGATGGTTTTGAGATGTTTTAGGGGGTCAATACATGCATTGTAGTGGGTGTCTATTCATTTATAATAATCAATATATGAATTAATAATCAATATATGAATAGACATCCACTACCCAACAATGCATGTATTGACCGTCATGATAGGAGTGTCTTACTCAGGTCGGTTCAGAGATTGCACTTCTTTAGCTGCGCCAACAGGACATTGTACCTATAGACCCTGGACCCGAATCCTCTGGAGGGGTCCGGAGTCTCAATGGGACCAGGAAAGGGCTGTCAACTCACGGAGCCTCGGTCCGGTCGGAGCTTCTAGCTTCGGTCCGGCATGTTTTGCTAGGAAGTGCTCCGCTGCCCTTCTAGATCCGCGTGAAAGCACTGACTTGAAGAGGCCAGCTACAGATTGGACGACAGCGGCGTTTTTTTGCGGCAACAGCTTGATTGTTTCTGGTTTCAAGTGATGGGTGCCAGGACCGAAACCAAGTCAGGTGGTGTTTGGACACCCCTTAGCCTCTAAGATCCTCTAAGCCTCTAAGAGGCTATTCATAGACACCTCGAACGGTGTCGGTCCTGGTGTGTGTATGTTCTTTTCAAGGCGAATCCGGGCCCGAACCGGAAGGGTATGGTCCGGACCCTTGTTCAGGGCCCGTTTGGATTAGTGATGTTTTTTTGCCATGGCCATGCTGGTGCCTTTTGGTAGCAGTTCGAAGACCCCTAGTCTCTCCTTGTGTTTCGGTGACCTCAGAAGGACACGAAAGGGTGAAATCAGAGCAGTATAGATGCTTCTCAAGCTTCCATGACCTTTTTGGCCGGCATGTAGCCCGGAAGTTCCGGTTCGTCCCGGTTCGACCAGTGGGTTCGACCTTCGGTCTGACAGGACGTCTGGATCGCGTCTGAAGTCGAGTGTTTGGAGGATTCCGAAGACCCAGAAGTGGACACACCTGTTCAAAAACTCATGTCCTAGGGTCCTAGGGAGGCCGAGGGGCAAGTGGTGGAATTCCGTGTTTTGTGATAGAAAACGTTCATTGTCCTACCATGTGGCGTTCTCTGAAGGAGGTCCCGAGCAAATAGGCAGAATCAGGCCTAAAGCACCTCGGCAATATGGCTGTGCGTCAAAATCTCTTCCACCAAACATATGGGTTCGGCTCACATCCCTTTGTGGAGGAATCTGTTCGTTTTTGGTGGTCAACCAGGCTGCACTGCTTTTGATCCACAGCCATGTGTTTGCTGCTTCTCGGTCCTTTTGGCCGCCCGTTCCGCCCCTTCGCCAGCACGGACTCCGCTCTGAGGTTCGGGTGGTGGAGTTCCGTGGTTCCGGTCCGTTCATGGACCCCGGGTCCGGTCGTTCCATCCCTGTCCTTGCCTGTCCAGGTCCGGGGGAGCTCGACGGTGCCGGCTACGACCGGTTTCGGTGGGGTCATCTCGGGTCACGGCCGACACGTCCGACACGGTGGCACCCAAACACGTCCACCCTGGGAGTCAGAGTACTAGAAACAGACCCTACCCAGACACAACTAATCCCAAACACTCCATGGGACTGCCATCTATTCTGCCGATCAGTTGGGGTGGTTGACTGGGCGTCCATGTAGACATCTATACCAGTCCCATGGAGTTTGGGACTGCCGGACGTCCCGACCTGCTGGACGTCCCGGCCGACCGGGGTGGTGGACTGGGGGTCCGTCCGTCGCGGCAGTCCCCTGAGTCGTGTCGTAGCTCCCAACGGCCCGACCCGGGACGACGGGGCACACCACCGGTCATCGAGTCGGAGATGGGGTGTTCGGAGTTCCCGGGAGAAGATCGTGGACCTGAGTTGACCCTAGGGCTCCTGGCCCACCTCCTGAGGTTCGGTGGTTGGGGTGGGTGCCAGGGGGGGTCTAACCACCTCCTGAGGAGATGGTTGGAGCCCTATAGGGTGAGTCTAGGAACTTCCTTGGCTTCAGTTGGTCCAAATATCGTCGAACTGGACTTAGTCCGGGTCCATGTACTCAGGACCTTCCGTTGGAAGGCCTACATTAACCCCGACTTCAACCACCCCAATGTATGCAAATATGCCAGTCCCACAGAGTGTCTGGGCTACAGCAGGGCTGGATGTTGTTTGTTGTGACCCAAAGCGCTTGCAAGGACTCCTGGCCCTAGTGTTTGGGCCGAATCGGCAACTGGTTTCATGGCGCCGCAGAGTTCTGGGATTTCGTTTGATAAAGACGGCTCCTCGATTCCAAGCACTTATTGGAACCATGGAGTTTGGACTCGGGCCCGAGTCCCCGAACCACGGTTGGTCTACCTTGAAACTTGCTTTACTCAGGATTTTCGACTACAAACACCAGTTCAACCGTTCAATGGCTCTTTTCATGGTCCCTGGTCCGAAGGCAAGGCTCTCCGGACCAATACGACGTGGCCGCAAGCGCTTTGGGCAGGCGGAAGTTCGTCACAGGACTCTGGGGCTGCGGTGCCTTTCGAGGAGATCCGGAGTTGAAGTTCATCATCCAATGGTGGCTTGGCCCAGCCTTCTCGGTTTTCTGGGCGGAGGTGGATGCGATTTTTGATGCACTTTGTTTGAGTTTCTGATTCAGCGAGAAGGTTCAGGGAAAGCATCATGTTATATTATGCATCATACAGGTTTGTTGGCATTCCCCTCAAGAACATTTATATAGAAGACTTCGCAAATCTCAAAGTGCTTGGCCAAGATATGGAAACACGCATTCTTGTCCTGGTCTCCTAAATTTTAATGGGGTGCGCAAGATGTTTGGATCCTTGTTCCCTGACCAAGCAGGGCTGGGAATGGCCAGAAAGCTCCAGCACAGGCACCCAGCTGTTGGGCACAACGTTTTTCTTCGAAAGGGGATGGTCGGCCACCAGGTTTTTAAGTATATACCCAGATAGAAACACCTACTGTATAGGACATGGGCTGGACCCCTAGCACCATCCGAATCGGATGTCCTGTTGTCGGCCCCCCAGGCCCCCCAGGCAACGACCATTCTTTGGAAGTACTTACTCACCTCCGTTTGATCATCCTCAGGAGGTACGTGGACCCCTAATATATGGGAAAGAGAAGATGCCACAAACTTGCATTATCTACTATCAAAGTCTGCGAGCTCCATGTTTCGATGAACATCCTCGCTCATGATCACATGACAACATCATGATCACATCTTCGGCTGTGTAGGGTGTGTTCGGACCAGTCGATGATGATCTTTTTTGGAAAGGCCGACCTTTAAAACATATCAGCATTTATAGGTCGGCATGTTTATAGGTCTTTTTTATATAGTGGATGATCTGTTTTGGAAAGGCATAATATATAAACATCATCCACTGGGCCCTGGTTATGAGATATACCAGGCATGCGGCATGGGGCATGGGGCAAACGGTGAGACCGACCAGCCGATCGGGACGAGAAAGGGCTTCGACCGAAGAGCGTTGAGCTGGTGGTGTACTGCAGTGTAAAGATCCTTGAACAAGGTAGTTAAAGACCATCAAAAAAGAGGTAGTACACTACTACTGTGTAAGACTGTAGGTTCTTTGGTAAAGACCTTTCAAAAATGGTCGTTTGAATCCTAGGGCCTATTGGTTCGTCACCAAGGCAGGACCCAGGTCGTCAGTGACGACTGAACGACCCAGGTCGTCCCTTCCGTACGTGACCGACCGAAACCAGGCCGTTCACGTTGACCGAAGCATCCTTCAGGACACTAAAAGGACGGTCCGTTCACGGAAGATCCACCCATCGGGGCTCCTCACCTCGTAGCTCACCTCGGCCGCCTCCCAGCCCAGTCCCAGCCTCGAAACGAAGGTACGACTGGATCTTTGTAGGGAAAGACTGCTCCTTCTTGGGATCAATTGGTGGTTGGAACCCCAGGTAACCCACCTTTGCTGCATGCTCATGCATGCTCCAGGCATGTGTTTTCGTCCGACCGAGCGCCGCTGCGGCGATCGAATCCGCAGATCGAGGATCAGCTGTTCGATGGAGTCCTCCATCGAGACTATGGCCAGGAGCCCAGAAAGAGGGAGTGGGAATGCATTTGTTGCCTTATAAGCCCTGGTGACTATATCCTTCAGTTCGATCATTTTAAAACTAGGGAAAGACCTGGTTTGGTAGTATTACAGTATGGTTGTTAGTTTAAATAGAGGCTATGGAATCTTAATGTTTGAATTTTGAATCCTAAGATATCCTAAGTATTCCTGGCCCGCCATTGATTTGATGGGTCGAATCCCGGTTCAACGGAGCTGTTTCACTTCGCATTCTCGACTGACGTCAACCCTAAGAATCCGGGCCATGGGAGAACGCGTTTCACATAGGGAAGCGGGTCACCGGGCCCAGACCCCTGCCACCAGGTCAACTGACCTCGGTCGAACGGTCGAACCATGGTCGAACAACCGCCCCCTTTGGATCGAACATGGCGCCACGCCTGACTCGCCCGGGAAACGGACACGACACGTTTTCCTCAGGTGTTCTGCCCTTTCGACCAAAAGGAGCAGTTGCTTGGAGCAGGTTTAGAGAAGTTGCTGCATGTGATGATGGGCAAAGTCTCTGTGAAGCGACTTGGCACCGGCACCGAAAGACTTAGCACCGAAGACAAGCTGTGCCAAGAGCGGAGGGTGGGAAGAAGAAGCAAACCGAAGAATCACCGTGCCAATAAGCTCTTCTCACATGCTGAAATCTAGGACATGGTTCGAATCTAGGGAGGGTGCCCAAACACAGGTTTCTTCCGGAATCCCAAAGAGTATACCTATAAGATCCGATACGAAACCCTGACAAAGCATGTTTCACGCCGTGTGGGCCACTGTTCAGCACCTTTTGGGCCACGTCGATCGCTCCTCGCGTTCTTCTCGCCTCGCTCTGAGGCGAGCTTATGAACTCCTAGCAGCTGGGGCAGCATGAGCCGCTCTCGTTTCAGCGGTCCGCGCTCCGCCTGTTCAGCGTGTTCAGCGGTCCTTCTTTCGGCCCAACACGACACGTATTGACATGGAAGTGAAGTGAAACCGTGTACGCCGTGTACTACCGGAAAATGGGCGGTGTTAGACGTGGAGACCCTCCCGTCCTCCTTCCTCCTTCCTTCTTGCTTCCTTCCTCGCCAATCTTCATCGCCAATCTGCTTCGCCGATCTTGTCTGGCCAGCTCCGGATCGCAGTGTGCACCCCTGGACCTCAACCGCAAGGATCCGATCGCA
>CAXAMN010021518.1:767300-858042 GCA_963970005.1 Durusdinium trenchii | reverse complement strand
GTGCACCCCTGGACCTCAACCGCAAGGATCCGATCGCAGTGTGCACCGCTGGACCTCAACCAGATAGTTTGCCAGATAAAATCCACAAACACACAATCACAAACACACGACCACAAACGCGCAACCACAAACACACAACCACAAACACAATCACAAACCCACAATCACAAACACAATCACAAACACACAACTACAAAGACACAATCACAAACACATAACCACAAACACAAAACCACAAGCACACAACCACAAACACACAGACAAACACACAATCCCAAACACAATCACAAACACAATCACAAATACAATCACAAACACGCAACTACAAACACAATCACAAACACACAACTACAAACACAGCTACAAAGACACCATCACAAACACACAACCACAAACATACACAACACACAACCACAGACACACACACAAACACACAACCACAAACACACAACCACAAACACACAACCACAAACACACAACCACAAACCCACAACCACAAACCCACAACCACAAACACAACCACAAACACAACCACAAACACAACCACAAACACAACCACAAACACACAACCACAACCACAAGTACAAACACACAATCACAAAGACACAACCACAACCACAACCACAACTACAAACACATAATCACAAAGACCACAACTACAAACACATAATCACAACCACTACCACTACCACAAACACAACCACAAACACATCCACAAACACACAACCACAAAAACAACTACAAACACACAATCACAAAGACACAACCACAACCACAACTACAAACACACAATCACAAAGACACAACCGCAACCACAACCACAACTACAAACACACAATCACAACCACAACCAGAACCACAAACACAACCACAAACACACAACCACAAACACACAACCACAAACACACAACCACAACCACAACCACAACACAGCACACAACCACAGCACACAACCCGAGGACCCACAAGCAACATCGAGAACTACAATACTAACGACTATGGCAACATGCTCCTCACTATGGCATCAAGACAAATGATTGAAATGTCATGGTGGGGATCACTCGAAGTAAAGTATTTTTTTCGACTATAGATCAGTTATAGCCCAGACACGACTAATGGGGACTGCAATAGGACTGCCGATCAGTTGGGGTGGTTTTGGGGGGTCAATGTAGGCATTAGGCATATATTATGGCATACGTGGAGTGTCTGGGTAGATGTGAAAGCTACCGTCATTCTCCATCATTTATGGTTTCAGAACCGCAAGTTGGCTTGAGATATAAGGACTCTGCAGAACAAATAAACTCATGTTCAGTGATGTTCAGTCAAAGGCTGTACTGTTGTACCACCGTTGCACCACAGGGTCGGGCTTTTCGATGGCGGACTTTTGGGATGGTTTGGATGGTTTGCAGCGTTTCAAGATGTGGCAGATGTTTATCGTCACCGTTTCATTCAGAGAACTGCCAACCGCCACACATCCTCTCGAAATTCACGGAGAAACTTGCAGACCATCCTGGCTTTCTCAATAATAACTGAACTCGGCCATGCATGCTGTCAGGTTGAACTTCTTTCTCGTTACCATCACCAAGCCATGACAATGCCAAAAAAGAACACAAAAACTTCCTCTGACTATGTGGAATGACGCCGACTACCACCACGTTCAAAAACACATACTGTCACATACTCATTCTTTCGGGTGCCTCTATATTCTCTATATAGGGGGTTGATCTAGAACCCATGTAAGGAGTTTTATATAAAACAGCCTTTCAGATGTTGTTAAAACCATCCGCGAAAGATTCGCGATGGGGTTCGTGAAAGTATCTGTTTTTCCGCAAAAGATCCATCGAAGATCATCGCTTTCACATGGTTTCCTTTCTACCGACTGACAAAGAATGGAAATACAAGGCAATCCTCTGGCAGAGCCGGTGGGCGGAAGTGTCCCCGCATGTCCCCATTGTCACAGACTAACGATCTGAAGCCTCAACATTTCCGTGCCCAGGCCTGGCAGTGCGTAAAGGATTCTCCGATTCCTGTCGCCGCTGTCACAGACTAGCAACCTGAGTAGGCACAGCCCTGACCGTGAGGCAACAACGACCTGCAGCTGCTCTGACGGGCTGTGCAGATGTTTGCAAATGTTACGGCTTCCTGGGGAAATCACCAGTGAAATTTCACGAAAGATCCGCGAAAGCTTCACGAATGTGCCGCTAAAGTCCAGGTTCCCAGCTTGAGGCCCCTCACCCTCCCTAAGCTGCATCACCCTGTGTTGTTAGCTGGCACGAGGATTGGGATACTCATACTATGAATAGTTCCGGCCCCAGGACCATGCTTCGCGATGAGGCCGCGAAAGATCCGCGAAAGATATCGTTTTTCCGCGAACACTCCAGGATGAAAGAATATTGATCAACCACCATATAATATATACCTTGGCAGTCCAAGAGTGTGTTCAAAAGGGTTTGATCCAAGTCTAGCTAGGAACTGTCCTTTACTTCGGTGGTCCCCAACTTGTCGAATTGGACAGCTAGGACTGGTGCTCGTGCTCACGAACAGAACGCGCGAAGCGCCATGGTGTCCATGGAGCGATTCGCCTTGTCTTCTGAATGTCCAGTCACTCAACCAGGTGGATGACCGGATGACCTGGGGGGACACCCCACTCAACCAGAACAGATGGAGTTTGCTTGGTCCACCAAACTCAGTTTTCCTAAGGAATCAATGGTCGGTCGCTGTCAGGTGGATGCCAATTATCCGAAGTCCAACGAGACCTTCGGCTTCCTGCTCCGCCGACTGGAAGCGGACACGCGATCCGCTCCGATCAGCTCAGCGTCAGAGTCCAGTGCCGTGCCGAGGCAGCTGGCGGGTGCATGTGGAAAACCAGGGGATCCCAGGGGAAAGGGTGGGGAAAAAAACAGTAAACGTTCATTTTTGCCTGTCCAAGTACAATCTTTGCCCATAACAACCCAAAAATCATGGTCAAATCAAAAGAGTATGGCAGGCCGCAGGCCATAGCAAAACCCTGTATTGCTTGTGGTCAAGGTTGTTTGGTCCTCAAAAATATATTATGGCTTTCCAGGCACTGTATGGGTTCAAGTTCAGGTCTCTCAACCACTGTTGGAAATTATTGGCACTTGATGTAGCTCAAAGGTGGGGGGCATGTCATAGCATTGTCCTGACATCTAGATCTGGCCACGGCGGCGTGTCGACGGAAAACAGCAAGCTGAGGTGAGAAAATGTTGAGACAAGCTGAGCGATAGGCGATAGCAGAGCAGAGTTTTGCAGCGACCCTGAGCTGAGCTTGATGCTGTTTGGACAGCCCGTTGGACAGCATCAAACAATGTGGTACACCAAAGGTCCAATCAGTGTTGATGAGAAGCAGGTCAAAGCACTGCGCGTGCTTTCTTGCGCTTGAGACGAGCTGCCAGCCAACGCAAAATCCCTTAAAGAGCTAATTCAGGACCTAAGGCGTGCCACCTGCAACCATGAGTCCCCTGCTTCAGGATGTGGTGGCTCCCGCGTTCGTGGCACAGCTGTGAGCTGGGGCCAAAGAGAAAAGTGGGCCGCTGGCATGCGCTGGCGATTCGTGGACCAAGCCATGTAGAGGTGAACCCAAACCAGTGGACATCAGGAGTAGTGGCTAAGAACCCCCCCAATACCTGAACCTGTAGTTGCAAAATCAGACGTGATCCATGGCGCTGCAAGTGGCACTGGAATATATGCCGCCGTATTGACTCCTTTTCAACCACTCCAATCTAGGTCAATATGCCGTAATATCATAATCCCTAGGGCTCCAACCACCTCCTGAGAAGATGGTTGGGGTGGGTTTCGGGGGTCTAACCACCTTCTGAGGAGATGGTTGGAGCCCTAGGGAATGTACATGTAGAGTGGTTTGGGTTCGTTGGGGCGGTCCTCATCGGCATAAGACCTGCATGGAGTTACATAAGACCTGCTGTTGTTGAGTCCCATCGCAGTGATTTCGTTGTAACAGGGGCACCCCGTAGACCACCAATAGCCAACCTGACGCGGAACTTCTGGAAGGTCATGGTTTTTCGCCTAAATGAGGGGATGTTCTGGTCATTTTGGAGTCCCTCCTTCGGCCATCCCCCTGTAACTTGTGCCAAAAGGACATTCCTTCACAGCTTCCGGCTTGCCCTGTGCCGTGCTGGCGGGCAGGCCACGTCTGCCTTGGATGCGGAGTCTGAAGGGATGGTTCAAGAGGCGTGGAAGTTCATTTGCTGCAAGCTCAGCTCCTAGTAATGCCCTTGTTACTGTAGCGATGCACCTTGTTACTAGTAGCTTCTTGTTATAACTAGCTCGGTTCCTTGGCCTACCTCACTTTCCAGCTCTGAACAGCGTGCTTTGAACAGCGTGCTCTTGGCACGCTTGGCGTCTTCTCTTCTCCTCCCGCCGGACCGCGGCCTCCGGACGACCCATAGGACCGCCCTTTCCGTGGTCGAAGTGTTCAGGTACCAAGGGGCTGAAGTAATTTCCCATGAAAAACAAACCAGCACCTTCATGTCGGGGTCACCTGGCTGGTTTCGCCCCAGCCCACCACTAAGGGGCCTCCAGCCAGGACACCCCGAAAGAAGGTCCAGGAAGGTTTTCACATACCAAAACCATGTGTGTTGCTAGGGAAAACGAGGTGTTTGATGGGCCATGTGGGGCCCCTGGTGTACAGTCCCATGGAGTGTCACATTGAAATACATTGGGGGTGGTGTCAGAGCTTCCCACTTCTAGTATCTGGGCTAGGCCTTGGAGCAGCTCATGAAGCAGCGTGAGGGGCGCACCTTCCTCGCCGCTCGGTTGCGGGACTCGATGCGGGAGGCTGTTGCGTCCTCAACAGTGTTTCTTTTTGACGAAAACAGGGAACGGACTCAAGGCTGGTGGTGAATGTTTGTGTGAAAGATTTGTGGACAAAACAAATCCAAGTGTGGACATGTGACAAGTCCACGAACCTTCACAAGTCCATGTGACAAGTGTTGGAATGGATGGAGCTTTTTGATTCTAAGCTCCTCATCGATGTGTTGAATGGATGGCGTTTGACGGTCCCAACGAGTCACTGGCGCTTTTCGTCACGTGGGCGCTTGGTCACGTTTCGGTGGTTTTGCTGAAAAAGATAGCGAACTGAGGGTCCAATGAGGTGACGTGGGTGATCTGATATTGTTTGTTCTGTTCTGACTCTTCTGACTGGGTCTTAAGGATTCCCCGGATGCCTGCCTTCAAGCATGTTCACAGGTTTTTGTTTGACTGACCTGGTTCTGATTGGTGATGAATTTGAATCTCAGTCAACAATGCTTGTTTGGTGACCATGAAATCGGCCGTTGGACTCCTGGAAGATGAGTCGCATTATCACGATTCGCCAGGGATTCGCACGGATCAGGAGCGAACTCATGTCGCGTCGCGTCGGAGGTCCATGTACCTGAAGTCGACCCGGTAAAGGTGCCTTAGTAAATGGGGTCGTCTTTGACCTGTTTTCCTTTTTGTTCAAGTCTGTCCTATTTTCGGCACGAACGAAGTCGGGCCCAGGTATACTCCCTGGGAGTTCAAGACTCTTTTTGGGCGGTGACCCGAGACATCCCGAGACTAAGAATGTCCTGAACTCTTCGAATGTCCCAAGAATAGTCCAACCCAGACGCTCATTGACCTGAACCAACTGCTATATGTTTGAGGTCCGAAACCCTAGTTGTGAGGGTCAAAACCCTAGCGAACTGAGGGTCCAATGAGCGTTTGGGTTTTGGACTTCTAGGATAGATCCAACTCGCCACGCGAGTTGAGAGCTGCCAGGTTAAGAAGAACAACATTAAACTACAGCACAAATACCAAACAGGGACCCGTATTCATATCGCTTCCTAGACCATCCATGGGATTGGAATAGTCTAATTTGTATGCATTTACCCCATGAACATGGCCTAATGCAGTTATATGCCCTGTGAAAGGATCCTTCCCTGGGGCGACCTATAGTCTTTGGACTTCTACAGGGTATAACTATTCCACTCTTATGCATCTTATGCAGTATGCTTTGGGCTTCAAACGCTCCAACGCTCGTCCACGGCTGCTGCTTCAGGTGATCGCGCACCGCCTGTCCACGGTGAAGGACGCCGACGTGATCGCCGCTCTGATCGATAATTGCAACTCCGCGATCGGAGTTCTACGAGGATCCGAGCCGAGTCATTCCCTGCCCGGGAACATGGGCGGGTTGAAGGTGCAGGTGTTCTTGTTCCCGCATGGGCTGCCTAGGCCCCGCCTCCCCCTTCGACATTGGCGTGGTTGAAGGTCGGGGTCGGCGGCGATTCCAGTCCCATGGATGGTCTGGCCTTTAGAACCATTTGGAACCCTCGAGGGATCTTGAAATCAATATAAATTATAGACGATTCACCCCTAAGGGTCCAGGACCATCCTGAGGTCCTGAGGATGTCCTTTGGCCCCAAAGACCATTCTCAGGAAGTACGAACTCACCTCCAAGACCATCCGATTCGGATGATCCTGGACCCTTAGGGCACATCGATTCACTCGAAATCAGGTGAATCACCGCGAGATGCACCGCTTGCTTGGTGTGTTTGAAACGCCGGACATGGGGAGTGGTGGGGAGGAACTTCAAATCATCACCCAGCGACCTGGACTGGCCGCGATCAAAATCGCAGGGTCCCTTCCGATCGCGCCACGTTCCTCAAAGGCCTCCGCAAGCTCGAACGCCCACACGCGACCCTGTATGGAGGGGTCAGACCCGAATCCTCTGGAGGGGTCTGGGGTCTTATGGGGTCGAACCAATCCCTATAGCCTATAGGTATTGAAGGACCGGTCGGGCTGTTTGGAGCGTCTGGGTGGAGAAACATTTGGGACCCCTCACCCTGTGGTCAGCCTGTCGGTGGCGTATGGGTCCAGAAGTGACTGACACCTCAAACTGAAGTTGTGCAATTGTGGTGAAATGGTGGCAATTGCTGTATATCCAACCACTGGTGCACTTGTGTGGATGACTCCTGCAAGCACTGCATGAGCGGTCATCGGTCTCTCCGGACGTGGCCCGTCACGTCGCCCCGTTTGGCCCGTCACGTCCGGTGCCCGTAGCGGTCACCGGAGACGAGCCCGTCTGAGGTGGTGTTGAGCAGCGGTGAGTGCGTGGAAACCGGCACGCACGAGGAGTTGTTGGCGAAGGGGAGTGCCAGAGACTCAGCGTTTGAGGCGAAGCGAAGCGATGCGAAGCGAGGCTTTTGTGGCGGAGGGCGCACAGCCACCGGTTTGAGGTGTGGGAAGGATGGCCTCAAGAAACTAGATGAGGGTTGATGGGGGAACCGCACAGCTATCTTTATGAAGGGATTTCGCGAACTCTGAGCCATCGAACGCCTCTGGAGCAGCCGCGTGGTGGGCGGTGCAGAAGTTGCTGGTGGAGAAGACCTATAGCTATCTTCCAGGAGTTCCAAAGTGCTTTGGTTCGTCCCATCCAGGGCTCGTGGATGTGACAGGGGCACCCCGGCGTACTCCTTCCGTTCGTTCAGCACCCACCTCTATGGAACTGCTAGCGTCAAATGTGCACAGCCCCAAGGAACCTCGGACCCGACCTCTTCGCAGGGGTTTGGGGCCCCTCAGAACTCTTGCTTTTGAGGGTCCGGATTCTAAGAGGGTATACACACTAGCATGCACAGCAGGACCTCGTCAGCTACACTGATCATGTACCCGCCGTAGAATCCCGTATATACTGGACCTGTCCTGTACCGATGCCCGTTTTGATGCCATTTATACACTTTGAGTCAGTGAAACAGTCTGTCTGAGGTGTACAAAGGTTTGGTACAGAGGCAGCTTGATCTTCGACGCTGAGCGTTTTCGACTCCAAAGCCAGGGCGTCATACCGGGTGCCAGATGAGCCGCCCAACACCTCAAAAACAGGTGACCACAAGGCAACAAGGTTTGTCAAGCCTTTGGATTCCTGCCAGCAATCCCAAAGGGGTGCGATCCATGGAAGTCGGGGTGCCCGTCTTGTGACTCCTCAAGCCTTTGGATTCCTGGACAACCATTGTATCCCTACAAGTCAAAGACTTCATTTTACTGGTGATGGTCATACAAAATCCATCAACATCCAATTCTTAAGGAGATCAAAGACCAGGTTTTATTGGGTCAGACTGGACTTGTAGGGTATGGTGTTTCCCAGCTGTTTCGATCGACCTGGATCTTCCGGACTTGTGACCTGCCTGGTCAGTGCGGTCGGTGAGGCTGGAGTGGTCGGTTCTCCTCTAGTCACATGCGGTCACGGTCTGGTCCGGCGATCATGAAAACCCCGGCCCAACCAGAAACAGTTCCGGTTGGAGCACAACACGGCATGGCTTGCGAACGAGATCCCTCAATCATTGGGCAAGTGGCTTGGACTGGGGACGCATCCGTTTGTTCACTGGCAGAATATCACCATCCGAACTGGCTGACGCTGCTGACAGATTCGGACGTTCGACTCTTCGAGTGACGAAGGGTCGATGGGAGGTGTCTCATCTGGCGCCATTTTCCGGACGCTTGACTGGCTGGATCCCGCGCTTGGGGCGGTCTCCGGTCTCACGGGTTCTCGGAAAGCCGAGTCTCGGGCCTGAGGCCCAAGCCTCGGGTAGCACCAGAGATGGCCTTTTGATCGTTTTGAGGCTGGGTTTCTCCAATTGCCATTTAGTTGGACCATTTCCGGTCGTCTAAACTCCTAAAGAAAGCAAGGTCGGTGGTTTGGGATTCAGACCAGGTTCTTGGAATCACTGATCGCTTTCAAACACATAGGGTTTGGTTCGGGCCCTTTTTCCCCTGCGTGAAACGGTGTCGGGTCCGAGCCTTGCCAACAGGTCGGCTCGAAGGATTGTTGGGGCCTTGGTAGGTGGAAAATTCTTAGGACCGGACTTTCCCAACGACAGGGTTTCTGGCACGTGTCATCGACCTCTCTAGATCTCCTCTCCCCCTGGGCCTGGGGAGTGCTGAACTGCTCTCCGCCTGCCACCCTCCAACTGCCAGGGCCTTAAGAGCCATAACAGCGAATCCAGACCCAAAGGTCTCAAGGGTGACCTGGCAGTGAGGCTGGTGGTTTTGGAGTGTCAAATCCTTAGTATGAAACATGATAAAACCATGTCAAACTGATAAAGCTCATGATGCTTGGGGGATAAAGACCTAGAGGCTTACTGTACATAGAATTACAAAGACCATGAAGAACAAAAAAAAGGACATCATTGGGTAGCACGGAAGGGCCGGGCCGCGCGTGGAGCGATGCTGAACAGTCCGCGTGGTGACCTCGCTCCGAGAACCGTGACGAACGTCCGACGAACGTCCGGACGGACGGCGAGACGCGACGGGTCCCAAGCATGAAACCGATGTGGCTGTGGGTCATGGGCACCAAATCGACCTGGAGGTTGCTAAGCCGGTTCTGATCAGACTGGAGTACAATAGCGGAGATACACTGAGTACCAGCGGGAGTGGACCGCATTGGACCCACAGCCATGTGACCAAACAGAATCTCTTCCAACATCACCCTAAGCCTTCCTGGCCCACCAGTGATTTAAAAGGTCTTTGCCGAACCACCATGATGATTGTTTTGTTTGAATGACATGCTAGGGTTACGGTCTGAAGGTCTTCAGCCTGGAGGCTGAACAGTCCAACCAGGAAACTCAGTCCCAACCAGAAACAGTTCTGGATGGAATTCCCCACTGCTGGCACCACTTGCCCATGTCAAGGATCTCAAGCTGGGCTCTACTAGGAGCAAAGGACGCTACGAACGGGGCTCCTGGCATCGCTACGAACGGAGCATTCTTAATAGGAGCAAGAAGCTACTCTCCAGGTCGTCTCTGTCTTCAGTGTCTAACCCGCTGCACTGGCTCTGAACAGCGCTCCGCCACCCGACGAACGGATCGGCCGTAGCAGTGCCGGTTTTTACGTGACCGTCGAAGGCTGGGGTGGGAAGGACAGGCTTTAAGCACCCCAGGTGCGAGGTAAAGCACATGCAGCATTTGGGTACCAGCAAGATTGGAAGGTGTTTCCCATGCAAGAACCGTTCCGAACTGTACATATAATAACTCTTAAGATTAATTCGTGCGTGAAATGATTCCTCCTGCCTCCCTGGGAGACTTCTGCTCCTTGCCAGGAGTCGCTGATTTGGGGCGAAGCACCAAGAGGCCCACCTGCTGCCATGGAGCGAGGTCGGCTGTGCTTTTGGAGTCAACGGGTCAACGGGCGTCGGGGTCGGCGGCGGTGGCAGAGATTCTGAGATGTTCTTGGCACACCGACTACCTCCATGGATAGCACATGATAGCACTGATAGCACCTATGATAGTGGAGCTGCTGGCAGAAATGCCACCAGAATTGCCGCAAGAGTTATGAATCCAGATGGACCTCGGACCGTTCGCGAGCCATGAAACCATGCAAGCACGCTGGGCCGTTCGCCAGGACCTCGGCGGCGACAAGAGCAACAACGTCCTCCCTCGCGTGGGCGGCGCAACAACCAAGAGCAGGACCGCCGGACGTCGTGAAGGGAACCCGAGACCGACTGGAAGTTTAGGGAAGCCGTGCCCGAAAGGAATCTGGACGGGCCGCAAAAACCATAGGGGCAGGACCCGACATCTTTGCAGGGGTGTGGACTGGAAGCAAACCCACTGTGAGTGAGTAAGTGAGTAAGTGTGTATTGAACTAGGGAGAGCTCCCAGTGCACCCTCTGGAAGAAAGGAAATAGACCATCGCACTGTTTTTGCAGTGTGTCCCAGTTCATGTGTTGCTTCGGGATTCAGACAGGTGTGGGGCTGTCCAAGTGCCCAAGTGCAGTGCCTCCTCAGGTTCGGTATGAAGTCATACCCTCGAAACGACTCTAAACCCATCCCCAGCCCCACCTTCTTAGAAGGTATACCTGTGGAGCCGTAAGGCCACCTGGCACGTCGCGGCCGTCGTGCCACCGCGCGACGCCACGACGGGGCGATCGATGCTAGGCGGGTCCTGCGGTGCGGCGGAGCTCCTCTGCACCGGGGCGCGGCCGTGAGCCCATTCAGGCAGGGCAGGAGCGTGATTTTATGTGATTTTTTTTCGTGTGTAGTGGTAGATATATTAGTGTTTTGTTCCTCACCTGCCAGGTGATGGGTCTTTAGATTTGAAATGATTTGAAACAAAGGTGCCACTCCTTCCTTCCTCCTCCTTTACTCCGCACTTATCATTCCTTTGCATCGTCACCTTGGGGCGAGCGCCAGCTCAGTCTGGGCACTCATGGGCCTGAGGACATGCCATTCCAGAATCCCCCACGCTTGTACCACTATAAAATGTAGATGCCTTGGCCCTATAAAATGATGAAACCGACCCTCATTTTATAAAGATCATGGGGGCAGACAAGAAGGAACAAAAAAAAGGAGGTTGGTTCCAGGAAACGGGGTCATTTTATAAACACGGTATGGTCCCAAGCAAACGGAAAACGGACATCGATATCATAAACATAAGTGAGTGATGGGAAGGGTTGGAATTTCATTTTATAAGTATGAAGTGGTGGAAAGTGAGACGAGAGATATTGAGTTGAAAGTATTCAATGGAGTCAACATGAGTCAATAGCAGAAACTTGGAAAGGGCCGCAAAGAAAAAGAAGAGAACTGCAGGAGTGATTTTGTTTTTGCATGTGCACGCACGCTGGAATTTGTCGGAATGTGTACGCTCGTTTTTGAGATTCTTTGATCATCAGCCATGCAGAGGGTGATTTTTCATTTTTGAAATCTCATCATGTTAAATCTTGAGACATCATCTGGGAGTAGGTGTTCATTCTGTATATATATATAATTTTCTTCAATTCATTTTATAAGGAATTCATATCTCTTGGCAATCTGGCCGATTCACAATTTTGCTGACAAATGCTACATTTGATAAACAGGTCGGTTTTGTAATTTTATAGTAATTTTGGTTGTGTGTTTTCATTTAATAAAGGAAATTTACTATATAATGCAAAACGGCAGGCCATTGGGAGTAGTAAGGGGGATATTCCAGATAGAATGTCATCAGAGTACATGCCAGAAGATTTGCCGGATAGAATGCCAGGAAAGATGTCAGAAGGTATGCCAGCCGGCAGCTGGAATGCCACAAGGTATGTCAGATAGAACGCCAGAAACAGAAAGGATGTGTGCCAGAAGGTATAGTATGCCAGAAAGGATGCCAGAAGATATGCCAGCTCAAGTGCCAAAAGCTGTGCCAGGTAGAATACCAGCTTATTTGCCAGATAGGACGCTGGAAAGGATGTTGATACCAGGTAAACTATGCCAGAGACTTGATGCCAGAAAGGATGGAAGATGTGCCATACCAGACTTGATGCCAGAACAAGTGTCAGGACATTGAATCCATATGAGCCAATGCATATGTCGGGCAGCATTTGTCAGGATAGTCTGTCAATACATGTGCCGGTGCCTTCTTTCTAAATCGCCTCTCAAGGCCGGGATCGCTCGGAGCAAAGTAACTTCTCTGAGAGTAATTAAGAGGACATTGGAAGGTATAGTTGAATGACCGTAGATTTTAGGGGTTGGGTGGAGTTTTAGGAAATTGCCTGGAACTGGGCGGAGTCTGACAGGGAATCTTCCCAAATGCTTTGAAGACTCCAAGGATCTTTCTTGAGTGCTCGATTGTGGAGCCATGATCTGCAAGTGTTAACAGGGAAAACTCCAAGGAGATGAATTAGCACAACTGCAAGTGTTGGACAGCTGTGCCGTTACCATGTCGAGTTTGCACCTGGAACCCAGAAGCTTCCAGACCTTCAGGAGGTGTCTAACTGTGCATGTTGCAGCCTGAAGTCTCCACTCAGCCATTCAGGGTGTAGGTCATGTCCACCACCCCACCACGGCTCACCCTCCACCCACCCAGGCGGCTCCTGAGCCGCGGCGCCGCCGGGCGGCGTCCACAGGGCGGCCGCCGGTGAGGCAGTGGGGAGCCCCAGCGACCCCCCGCAGAGGTCGGAGGGTGGTGTGTAGTGCGCCAGTGGCACTTGATGTGGTGAATGTGGTTAGTGAGAGCAGTGGTCAGAACGGTTTTCAGATTGGGGGAGAGTTAGAACAGGCTCAGCAGCTGTTAGAACAGGCCATTCTGAATTGTTTGAAGTTCGTTCGTTTACGTCTCGGACGGGATGGCAAGGTACTGTAGGACTTTCCTGCCACATGGTTCCAAACTCAAGCATCAATGCATGCGGAAAACCCATTGGTTCAGAAGGGAAAGTGACCAAGATGACCAGCTACTGGTACTGTTTAGCACTTTTTCCAGACAGAGTAGGTAGTACCCTATATATGTCAGCTTCTTCCTCACCCTGGTCGGAGTACCAGTGGGTCAGCTACTGCAACCAACACCTTCAACCGCTGTGCCTCACCTCCACGCGAGCTGTCCCGTCTTCACCTGACCGTCCGACGGACCGACTGGCGGGGTGGTACCGTCCGACGAGCCAGGGCAAATCCTCCCAGAAAGAAGGATTGGTCCCACCCTCAAGGCGCGGGTCGTGGAAGAAAGGGTCGTGGAAGTCAAAACGGTGATGTGGTGGATGTGACCAGATGGTGTCCGAGGATTTTGATGTTCAAGCTTTACTTGAGATGGTTCACCATCTTTGGAGTTGAAGCCGAAGCCACGAATTCTTTTGTCCTCTATGGTTGCAACCCTTGAATGTTGCACCAGACCGGAAGGGGGTGCCTCTAGGGGCACCGATGTGCAAGGGAACGATGGGACCAGGGCTGAGACTACTTCCCTACAGCTCCGAACGCCCCACATCCCCAGGTTCGGTGGTTGGGGTGGGTGCTGGTTGGGGGTCGAATACCACCGAACCAGGAGATGGGGCGTTCGGAGCCCTAGGCTTGTAGGCATTTCCAAGGCAAGTCCCATCATCTTCTCACGATGACGGGGGCAAACGACAGATCACCAGCGACCGGTCCCGACTTGAGATCGGTGGTGGATGGGGAGGTGGGGACGGGGATGCACAATTTGTAGGGATCCAGTCGTACCGAACCTCAGGTACGGTACGACTGGACCCTCCAAACATAACAGTGTCTCCAATCACCTGCTGAGAAGGTACTTGGATCCCTAGGGAATGAGGACTGGAAGATTGAGGTCTTTGGAAGATTTAGAACCCTAAGGATCCGAGTTCGGACCTTCTCCCTCCCTCTTCGCAGGTGTTGACTGGGGTGTTGGATCCGACCTCGAACAGAGGTACCCGAACCAAACCCGTGCAGGATCCAGATCCAAACAGGCTCAGGCTGGCTCAAACTTGGGGCCCCAAACATGGCCTGTCTTCTTTGATGTCCGGCACGCCGGAGACGTTTTTACCCCGAGCCCTGAGCCCCTGCGCCCACCTGCGCGAGCGGCGGAACGGTCGAAGGGAAGAAGTTTGACGAGCTGGAAGAGGA
Source organism: Durusdinium trenchii (assembly GCA_963970005.1). Taxonomy (NCBI): domain Eukaryota; class Dinophyceae; order Suessiales; family Symbiodiniaceae; genus Durusdinium; species Durusdinium trenchii. Next base: position 843,709 of record CAXAMN010021518.1, on the reverse strand, counting down.
AAGCATGATTGATGGCTGCTCGTCCGAGGTTTCAGGGGGAAGAAGGTTTGGTGGGTCTGCACCGCCCTCCAGCAAGACCAGGTGTCTTTGAGGGTCGCTTTCCAAGCAATGTGACGAGCCCTCCATGGCGTTGGGCCCTCCATAGCAGGGCTCTGAACCCTCAAAACCCTATGTGTTTGAGGCTCCAAGAAGGATCTCCATTTTCTCATCCTGGCCCATGAAGAGGCCATCAGGAAATTGCACCTGCTGCCCGAGTCCCTCCTCTTGTTGATAGAGGGGGGACATGGGGCGACGATCTACCCTCGAAGCCCAAAGGCTCAGAAAGGACCCTCATTTCGCTAGGGTTTTGACCCTCACAACTACCTGGACCCTCCAAAGTGCCTTTGAAAATGGGACATGACTCGACCCCATAAAACCAGGTACTTGTACCATCTTGTACCCATTTTCGGAGGTACTTTGAGCCTCACAACTAGGGTTTTGGACCTCAAACATGTAGCAGTTGGTTCGGGTCCAGGGTCGCGTTTGGGAGACCATCTGTTTGCAGGGCCCCAGTTACCCCTGTGAAGTACTGAGGCTTCGACCGAGGTCGGGTCCGAAGTCGGATGCTTCGGTGATGGTCACCGCCTCGCTTGAAGTACGGATATGGCCCGAACCATTTTCGCAGGAAATACCAACCAGCACCTTCATGTCGGGGTCACCTGGCTGGAAGCCCCAGCCCACCACTAAGGGGCCTCCAGCCAGGACACCCCTTGAAGGTCCAGGAAGGTTTTTTGATGGTGAACACCCAGGTTCTTGATATGTTTTGCTGGGCCATGTGGCGCCGGTTCGGATAGGATCCAGTGCTCGAGTGCTCGCCGCCCTCCCGCTGCCCAGCGCATCCCCACCCAGACCGCGCGGCGAGTGGGTCGTGAAGGTGATGGTCCCTTGCAGTGCTCGCGTTTGGGGGGAGGCCCCACCGACATAGATGGTGACCAGACTGCGCAGAGGCGAATGGGCGTGCCTTACATGGCCCATGAGATGGAGAACTCAAGCGCTGGTAGATGAGTTGGATCGTGACATCACGCTAGCAATGCTGGCCGATTTGAAGACCACGGAGTGCTCATGAGCACTACTACAGCTGGAGAATTGCAGAATGCTTTGGACGACCTTTGACTGTAAATTTACATGTTGGACACCATCGTCAGATAACATCACACAGTCTCTGCAGCCGGCTGATCGTGCAATGGCCTAAAGGCATCCTCCTCCTGTGGGCCTTTCTTTTCTCTTTACCTTTGACTGCGTGGTGGGCTGCGGCCCACCGCTACCTTTAGAGTGCAGACACATGCTGTGGGGGCCCGGGTGCATCAGCCTAAGATTCTAGTTCTGTCTGTTGCGCGTCATTTTGACGTGGCTGGAGGACATATAGTTCGCAACCCCCGGCTGCATGGTGTGTTGCGTGTAGTTTCTTGGGTTGGCCACACTTTGTCTGCCCTTCACAACCTGCAACCTTCTCTAACTCACTGCGGTTCATTTGTTCCGCTAACCACTGACCTTTGATGCTTTGTGTTTGGAACCACTGACCGGAAGATCGCTGGTGCTTGTCTGCCTACCTGGCTGCCTACCTGGACCGACCCGCTGGGTCCACGGGGCTCTGACGCCGGAGGCAGCTGTGTTTGTAGCGAGAGAATGCCCGAGGCCTGCTGCGGTGGCCTGCCCGAGCCTTCAACCTTCCTCAGGTTCTTTGTTTGTTCGATTTAATTATAGTTAAGTCTTTCTTTTGATGCTTGCTACCGTATAGGAGTGGCTGGGCCAAAAAGCGGCCATTCGTCCTTCCTTCCCGCCTGAAACGGGCTTGGACCCTCCGCTTTCGCGATTCCAAGTTGCGGGGGGAGGGTTCAGAATTATCATAGGATGGAGAATCCGTCATATACCCTGGAAGACGATTCCGACCCTGAAAACCACGGGTTGGGGCCAGGAAAACACTCTTCCAGGGGGCCACTGGTTGTCAGGGTTTACGTCAGTTGACTCGGGAGTGTATACAACTACAACATGCTGGAAATCCATGACACGTTCAGCCGTTCATTGCCGTTCATTGCCGTTCATGGTCTCTGATGGTGATGGTTGTTTTCTGAGGGTCCCAAACCCTAGTTGTGAGGGTCAAAACCCTAGCGAACGGGTTGGGTCCAATGAGGGTCTGTTTCTGACCTTGGGTCATCGATTCCATCTTTCAAGCCACCAACCAACCCTCCCTAAGCGCCATTCCGTCGTGACGGGCGAGATGCGAGCGATGTCTCTCTCCGAACATCCCGTGAGAGTCCTTGAGCTCGACTTCACCGACCCCTTTTGGGAGAGGCCCTCCTCCCAATGGAACAGTATACTTACTACCCAGACGCGACCCATGGGACTGCCATAGGACTGCCGATCAGGCCAGGGGTGATGCCAGAGGGGTCTGTCTGGGGCGACATATATGACAGACACGGAGTGTCTGGGCTACAATATAGTTACAGTATAAGGTGTAGCCCAGTACCAGCAACAGTCGGTAAAAGAGTATCACTATTTTTTGAGATGGAAAGGCCTGCAACTGAACCATCATCATCCACCCAGGGCCCAATGGGATATACCCAAACTATATAAATACATACCTCGAAATCCTCGAACCCATTTGACCTCTGTTTTGATAGAAAGGATCATATTTTGGGTGGTTGGTGGTCCAAAATAGAGGTCATTCAGGTTCTAGCTACCTACAATCACCCCATTTCAACCATCCCAACTGATTGGCGAATGTGCGCACGGAGCTCCACTGCATGTGTGCGCACGGGTCACCCCATCCCAGGTGTGGTCGTCAATGTGGGCGACTATGGCGTGTTTGCGGATATTGGATACGAGCAAAACGTGATTTTGGCCATTCCTCGAAGGCGACCTCGTTGAACGGACGACCCGCGCGTAGCTGGGTCTTTGTGGGGTCACTCCATGCAACTCAGATCTGATCCCTGGTCATCCCTTTTCAACCACATCATGGAGGTAAAGAGTGAGGTAAATAGGTGGTGTCAGACGTTTTATGGTAGAACCCCATGACCATCCTGTTTGGGTCTCCGGGGTTAACCCAACCCTACTCAGGAATCTGCAGCCAGGAGGTCTGGGATGGTCCAGGTGAGCCACCCGGTCGGGACCTAGGGATTTGGTCATTTGAGGTGTGCGGTTGATGGGTGAAAGTGACTTTTCATGAGAGGCCGAGCAAAAGCGCGAAGAAACTGCACAACATCATGCTTGGTGCAGTGCATCATTGAAACAGTCTCAAGTGTCTGACGCCAAGGCCCAAGGTCACACCCCGTCCTCAACCCCGAAAACCAACCACCCGAGTCCATTATGAACAGTGGCGAGTGTCACCCTCTCCCCCAACAAAAGGACCCAAAAAGGTCTAGAAACCAGGCGGGGTGAATTACTGGACACCCCGACTGACCCCTTGATTCGGAGCACACCGGGCAGCAGCCGTGGTGCTGGGAACGATGCAGGTTTTGGCGTCGCTTCCGCCGGGGAGATGTCCTCGAGGCGGATGGGATTGGGGGAAGGAACGACGGATGTCGGAGGTTTGGTGAAAGGGGTCGGGTTCCTCGCGGGCCATCAGTGCAGAACCATGCCATCTACATTGAATCATATTTGCCATCGAATCTAGGTTTGTTGAGCATGATTGAGCATATTTGATCATGCTGTGAGTATTGTTCTGTGTCCACCAGACACACAGTTTTAAGTTTAAAGTAATATATGTTTGACTTTGGAACCACTGAAGCTGAGAGCTCTAAGCTTGGAGCCCGTGCACGAGATGTGATGAACCCGTGAGCGAAATCGAAGGCATCTTGTTCTGACGGAAGGTTTTCCATGGTTTTCCACTCACCAAACTCGTCAAGAACGGTAGAGGTACACCTGTTGGGTGTGTATTAAGACCCTGACCCCTGGCACAGATGTGTTGGTGGTCCACCGATCTTTGTCCAATCTTGGAAAAAGGCTCAGCAATGGATTGTGGATTAGCTATTTTGTAGCTCAGGAACTGGTTTGTCAGTGTATCCTTGTTCAATTCGTTTGTTTTAACTAAATCCCTATACCAGTCCATACCGGTCCCCTTCTCAGTTTCGTTTCCACATCTCCACCTCCAGTCCATTGCGGCACGCCACACGAGGAACACACTCCGCACCTCGGATTTGGCACACCCTTTGAAGGGCTCGTTTGCCGCACTCTTTTGCCAGTACTGGGACTCCAATTCGGTGAGGGACCGGGGCGCAGGGTCCTCATACCGGGACAACGACTGGAGCGCAACAACGGGGAGTAGATCCAGTGACGACCGGCGGGCAGTTCCAGGATTCCAGTTCCACGAAAACAGACGAAAAGCGCGTGGGTTGCCTGGTTCCTCACATTGTGGTTGCCTGGGATCCAGTGGGTTGGCTTGTTCTCCGCACCCCAAATTCCACAGCAACTCAACATCCTACCCACCTTCACTTCCTTTTTGGGGAAGTGGTTTTCCCCACTGAACAAGAACAGATGGAACCAGGGAAACTGATGGAGTCATAGAGGTCCCCTTTTCAATACGTATTTCTTGTGTTCGTCATTGATCACCACATCATTAGTGGACACTGGGATCCAATGGGGGTTCCATCAACTGGCACTGAAAAGGCACCTAGCACTGAAAGTCGTGGGATGTCCTGCTTTGCTTCAATGCGACCTGGCAGGACATGCAAGTGGTGAGTGTTGACTTGAAGATGCGTCGAGCCACAGTCACTCTCCAGGAGAGCCGCTTCCAGCGGAAACAGCAGTGCTATTTCGTGGGTCCTGTGTTGCTCCAGGCTTTGAGTGATTTTGAGTGGTCGGGATTTTTGCGAGGGTCCGATTTCTGCCAGGGAGGGCCGGTTTGGATACTTATTGTAAATGATCAGTTTGATGTAGCAGTTAGTAAAACTATGTAAAACATTGTAAAACTGATTCTCAGATGCTTTGCGGAATTAGCTCATTCATCCAACGGGAGAAACGAACCAGGGGGTCATCATCCTCCGAGCATCGCTTGCTGTTTGGAGGATGTGGATTTGCATGTGGTTTCAAGGTTGAGTCAGATCCACATCCTAATTCTTCAGGTCTAGGGGCCGGAGATGTCCTGAACTTGCAGCTGATTTCGGAGCAAAGCCCCACTGGTACCTGTTCTAGTTTTGACCAGCCTCCAGGACTCCATCCTCGTGGCTGACATGAAGAATCCATAAGCATTAAGAATCCATTGATTGAACCCCAAGAATCCTTGGGCCCTCAAACAGAGATAGGGCTTGGGAACGCCCGTTTTCCCCCTGCGTGAAACGGTGGAGAAGGTCCGACGCCGAGAGCCGCCCGGATTCGCCCAAGAACCCTCGGTGGGCACGGGCACGGGGTCCGGGTCCCGGTCCCAAGGGTCGCACGTGTGGGTCCTGAAGGAGTCCGGATTCTGAGGGAAGTGATTCCATGAACCTGTAGAGCTTTGTCCAGATTCTGACCTGAAGGAACCACTCAGCACCAGAAGTTCCATCAAAACTCTCCATACTCAGAGCTGTTGGTCGGCTCCTCCACGCACGGTCCAAAACCAATGCCGGTTCCCGGACGAAACCAACCCTCCGCTGAGAAGCCGGACGGGCCGAGCCGTCTGCTGCCCGTGAACATCCGTGAACACCAGACGCGACCGAAACGGGAGCGGCCGGCTGACATATATCCCAGACGCGACCCATGGGACTGTATGCCGATCAGTTGGGGTGGTGCCAGGGGGGTCAATGGGGCGGCAGTCCTATGGCAGTCCCATGGGTCGCGTCTGGGTATATTCCTGCGTGGGGTTTTTGGGGTGGTGACATGGGTGGCCATGCTGCAACGGGTCGCTAATGGTCGGACCAGCCCAGCGGGTCGAGCGCCGAGCCGCCGCGCTGGTCTAGGATGTGGAGCAAACGCTGCAGGGCAGCCGCCTTCCTCTTGAGGAGTGGAGACCGTGCCGTCATTGGGGCCGGCCATCGATGTGAGTCAGAGGTGGAGGAGACCGTAGAAACACAACATGTTGAGTCACTATGTTGTCACTATGTCACTATGGAAGTCTAGTTTGACTATTTGGGGGGACCACCTATATAAGTAAAGGAAACTCCTCGACTACGGTCACCTGAAGACCTATTTATGTTATTTTATCCTTTTTTCAAAATGGTCGACTGGACTGGACTTCCATGGTTGTGGCATAGACCAATGAAAGCTATCAACTGCGCCTGGAACTTGTTTGGTCTCGTGCTCTGAATTCGTAAGTACAGTACAGTGAATAGTTGGGCCATACCGGGCTTGGATTAGAACAGGGAGACCCCCAAAAAGGACCTGAGGGAACATCAAAAACAGACTAAACCCCAGCAGTCACAAGACGGGGTGCGATCCATGGAGGAAGTCGGGGTGCCCCTGTCACATCCACGAGCCTTGGATGGGACGAGCCAAACCACCCCATCTTGTGACTCCTGGCCCATACTAGCTTCCATATGGTTTGTAGATCCCCCATATAAAACACACGCACACACATAATACTTGACTCCCAGCTTCTTCAGTTGGTGACCTGGAACTCTTTGGTCCCCTTACTTGTGACCTGTGACAGGCCGACTAAGTAAGCGAAGCAACCAGGATATCAAGGATGGTCGGTGTGCCACGGTGTTCTCGGTACCAAGAAGCAGTTTGACGCAGTCTGGACCTGGAGGGGTCTGAGATGGTCCGAGGTATTCTAAGGTCGAACGAGTCGCTTGGTTTTGAGGGGACTTCTATCGTTCAAAGCTGGAGCTGCTAGTCTAAATCCTTAAGTCCTAAGAGCTCAGTTGAAGGGTCAAAGCCATGAAATCCCATATTGGGCCATCAATCCTCGGGGTGACCTCCCACTGGGACCCATTGGCACCTACGGCACCCGCATGCTGAACAGTCTACGGTGAGCAGAGGAAGAGGACCCACCACGGATTTCCGCCCTTCAACCTCCTGTGTTCGCTGCTGTGCATCTGGGAGGAAGGAGTTCATTTTGGAGGTACAATTTGATGCACGGATGGGACATTGGCCTCCAGAGCCTACTTTCATCTAGAATTATTTGAAGAATCTATATCTGGACCTTCCAACAGGTGGTTCTTGTACACTCCTTAACCTGAACCTCTAAGAGGCTGTTTATAGACACTTCTTGGAAGGTCCCAGGGTATACTGGGTATACATTGATCCGTTAAAAAGACATCCGGACAATCATGATCAAAACCATGATATTCCATGATCATGCCATATATTTGATCATGATCCAGTCGTACCTTCTCAGGTACGGTGATGTGTTCGACACTGTTATTTCCCGGTGCCAAAACGCCGGGTCCAGTGGTACCGAACCTGAGGTTCGGTACATCTGGATGTCCACATCATTGCCCGAAGTCCTTCACCAGGAGCTTCAAGAGGGCAATTACGTGAACGGCGTGGTGGATGCCAAAAACCAGCCCCTCGGTGCTGGCGGCCTTTCGAGGTCAAGACGACCTGAACCCGACTGACCCAGTGCTTGAGAACATGGGACATGACCCCGGTCGTTACCTCAAAATACGAACAAACACCGGTACAGGCGTCCCATCCAGGTCGGTGACCGGGGCACCCCCTCAGCTCCGGTCGCGCCTGTGACTGCTGGCAGAGAGGTAGAGATCTGTACTGTACTTTGGAGACTCCAGGGAGTCACGTCCAGATCCGCATGGAACGTACATCGACCTACTGATCAGTCGAACTGGAGGTCCATGGGACGTGGATTTTTGTAGGGCTCCTGGCCCATATTGTCAGGTTCGGTGGTTAAACCCCTCAAACTTACCCTAACCACCGAACCTCAGGAGGTAGTTGGAGCCCTAGGGTAGTTATCGAACTTGGATGGGGCAACATCACTGGAGAGCACAGGAGTGCCCATGATGTACCAAACAACAGAAGTAGCACTTTCGGATGGTGGTTCGACACTCTTTTGATTTGTAGTCACCATCCGACTTGCCAAATACAAGCGCTTCATTTGTTTTTTTGAGAGGCCCAGAAGACCTCTCCACCAACCCACCCACCCATGTGCCTTTTGTGCGATCCTATCGACCCTCAGAATCCGTGGGCAACATCTTCGCACGTTTCCGGACCCAGTTTCCCAAACCCTATGCCCTAGTTTTCCAAGACCATGAACAACATGGTTGACCTACTTTTTGTATAAAATCCTTATCAGCAAAACGGTGGATTGGAGAAGGGCTTGGGCCAGGATTCTTAGGGTAAGCAATGGTAAGCACATCCCAGACACTCCATGTATGATATGTTCAATTTCCCCCACCTTTTCAACCATGCCCAGTGGATGTAAAGATAGCCAGTCCCACACGAAGCTTGGGGGAAGAACACATCTCCTCTTCAACGTGAGGTTTGGCATCTTCGTGAATATTGGAGCACACAATTGCCATGGTCGTCTTGCAGTGCCGCGCTTCCTGGGCAACCAGCTTCTCAGGGGTCAGGCGCCGCGGCCCGGGCTTTGGACCAAGGGCTGGAAGCGATGTCAAGAATTAATGGTCCGATTCGTTTAGGGAGCAAGAAACGATTTGAAGCGTTTTTATATCCGATATAAAAGGGGTCATGCCTTCTCTCAGTTCCTCTACCGGTCACCAATGGTTCGACCGACGGTTTTTAGGGCCAGAACCCTCAACGGACTGACCGCAGGGTAGACGGCATAGAAACAGATGAACCGTCCCCCATTGGAATTATTGGAATTGGACATCCTCTTCGTGTGGGGGATTGAGACATGGTCAGATCGGACATGTCGTCACCGTTTTTTTTCTCAGACATGACTGGCTTGATCGGGATTGAGACATGACTGGTCAGACAGTCATGTGTCCCGCTAGGTCCTGCGAGATTTGTGCATCGCCACCGTGGATGTGGAGAACAAGAGAGTGCCGGACCCAGTGAGGGTAGTGGTCCGGTCCACGACACCTATGGGACTGGATGAAGAGGCCTGGGATGAGTCCCCCATTTTTTTACAGTATATAACTGGTCATACCGAGCCCCACCCCTGATCCAACCACCCGCAGGATCCAACGTACCCGGCAGGATTTTCCGAAGTCCTCACCATCGCACCAGTCAGCTTGACCCGCTCGACTTCAAACGCGAGGTACGTCTCATTATTGAAGATTTAGACTCAGCCATCGCCGTGGGGCCGCTCAGGGTTCCCCCTCACATGAGGGGCGCCGGCACATGCCGGCACCGGGATGGGGCGTGAGGGGTCACATCGACGGTGATGAACCAGCCTTCCAAGGCTACCAGGGGCCCGAACCAAAGAATGAAAAACCAACGTTTTCGCAATATACAAAAACCGTGTTTTTGAACACCTGTTTTTTCATGGTTTGTGGGGCCCCTGGTAGGATAGACCCTGGATTTGAATTCTACTTGTAGGTTGGAGACCATCGCTATTAGGTCTCGACCACACGAGACGTCGAGACACGAACCATGGCATGTCTTCGGCGATGAGTCTGGGAGTTGGTTGGACTACCTGGAGTCGACACGGAAAATGGGTCCCATGCACCGGAACCGGAACCAAGTCTGGTGGTTTTTGGACACCTCTGAGACACCTCTGAGACACCCTCCAAGGCGGTCCTTGGCATGTACCTGTTTTTTGGGGTTCGGGTCATGTCCCAGTTTCTCGAGTCCTTGGAGGGTCCGGGTGTTCTTAAAAATGGTCTTTCGGTGACCACACACATCTCGAGGTCACGAAGTCCGCCCCCCAAAAAATAGCCCTTGAAAGCTAGTGAATTTTCTTTACTTTGATGGTGGTCCCCAAAATTGACTTTTTGGATCTTTTTGGACTTCTAGGCCAGGCTGAGTGTTTCGAGTTTAGACCGAAACTATGCAGTCGTGTTCGAATTCCTTGAGAACCGGTAACGTCTCTATAAGCCAATGCATGGCAGGCTACGCCCTGGAAGAGACCCACATGGATCCCAAACAACTTTTCAGATGATTCATGGTGCCCAAAGGCTCATTGGACCCAATCCGTTCGCTAGGGTTTTGACCCTCACAACGAACGTGACATGGACCGAACCAAGAGATGTAGCAGTTGCCCAACGGGGTCGGCCGGCTTCGGGTCGCGTCTGGGTGTGGTGGATCCGCTTCTGTCGCTCATGGGTCGACCCGTCGTTTCGGTCGTCCACCGGATCGAGCGAGCTCGGGAGCCTGAAACCTCTGACTGCCGGAGCTGAACATCGATCTGAAGCCCGGAGCTAGACCAGGGCGCCCGAGCCCTGGTTTTGGGGGGTGTCCAATTTAAAAGGCTCCAATTTTGGTGACGGATCTCCTCCCGTCGACGAGTCCATCTCTGTTCAGACCACCCAGCCGAGCCCTGGGAAGGCTTTGCTGCTCGCTCTCGGTCCCCTTCGTGGAAACTCAGTCTGCTCGCCTCTCGAGGATCCGGAGATGGTCTCTTTGCAGACGATGACTGCAGACATGGACGAGAGACCACCGAAGGCCTGGCCGTTGTGAGCCGGAATCAACGGGAGAACCAGACGTAGAAGAGACTCGAGACCCCCAATTGGTCCAATTGGTCGGGTGCATTTGGGGTGATTCCATGAAACTTCAATCACGACTTCAAAAACTATGGTCAGAGGCAGTGACCTGAGTTTGAATAGATTCACTATGCATATAGTCTGATAATCTGATAGGTATCTGGCACTTAGGGCACACAATGATGCATGGATCATTCAGTGGCCGGCTCGATCGCGCGATCCGCCATCTGCATGAGTTTGGGTCCATGGATCATTCACAGTCTGACTGGATGCCACCTCCATGCCACCCCAGCCACCCCATGCCACCCTCCACATTGACCACTCAAAGAACATGGCGAGCCGCGTACCGGTGCGGTTTCGGTAACAGCTCCGGTGGCTGAACCGAACCGAAAAACAGCCGGGTAGGAGCCGATGCGCTAGGAGGTCGGGTCACGTGGGTCGGGTCCGAAGCAGCTGTCGAACTTGGGCCAGCTTGGCATTCCCGTGCCCCCAAGCCACCAAATACATCCGTAGATATCCGAAGCAAGCTCAAACGCTGATCGTAGAGCCTGATATACTCAGTAATACTCTCCTTTCGATGTTGGGTTCGGAGTCATCGAGTCATCGCCTTTCGTGTGGCCACTTCTTCCCTGATGTTCCTGCACTCTGGTTGGAGAGACTGAAGGTCGTTGGGCCGTTGAAGACATGCCCTGCAGGTGGAGGAACCTATGCAGCTGCGGCCTCAGAGACAGCCCCTGCGAGACTGCAGCTTTACCACCCTAGCCAGTACCCTAGCCTTCCAAGACCATAAAATGAATGACCTGGTGTTGGAGTGTCAAATTCAAATCCTTAGTCCTTAGTAGAACAATGGTTTGTTTGGTATACACTCCAAGAAGGAAACCTGCTTTGACCCGGTGGAATCAGCTAGGCTGCAATAACAGAAGCAGCAAGAGTCCTTGCGCCGGGTGGATGGGCGGGTACGGGCTTGAGCCGTCCAGTTTGGCTCAAGTCTGGGGTCCAGGTTTCCCCCATCAATTTAGGTGGGGGGGGTTGATGCGCCCTGACCGGATGGGGGAACCCTAGATAGTTGGACGACGTCGAGCGATGCAGCGAGCTGGGGAGGATTATAGATGTTGCCTTGACATGGCTTGACAAGATGTGTTTGTAGGCAACTAGGCGACGCAGACCTGGACTCGCTACAAGTGATGGCAGTCATGCCTGTTGATTCGTTTGAGCAAGCATTGAGCATAGCAATTCGTGGAACTCGTTCATTGACCGAGACGGAGAAAGCCTCCAAGGGCTCATCAGTGGCAGGCTCCTGAAATTCTCAAAGTAAGTTAAAAACATGTGTATGTGCACATTTGTTTGCTTGAAACTGTGGTTGATTGAACTTTTTCATGTTCGATGCAATCCTCGTTCTGGATCTGATCCTCTTCCAAGGGCTCATCAATGACAGGCTCCTGAAATTCTCAAAGTAAGTTTAAAACTAGTTGTAGCAAAATCAGGTATGTGCACACATGTTTGCTTGAACTTGTGGATTTTGATGTTCAATGCACTCCTCAAGATCGATCTGCTCCGCTTCGGGCTGCATATCCTCCTGCTCCTCAATGTCCTGATGATCCTGGCAGTATCAGTCAAAACAATATGATCCACATCCCTGCAGCAACATCAAGACATGTTTTTTTCACTGACATGTTAAATCTACTTAATGAGTTTTGCTTTGTCCTCTTCATGGATCGCTGCCTGAGAAGAAGATGAAGCAGCCTTGGGAGCAATGATGTATATTATTTCATGTTTGTTGAGGCGTTTGTTTAGGGCACCATTCTGGCACTAAGCACTTCACACCGCGAGCTGGTGGAGGAACAACACGTCCACACTTTGGAGGAGGAGGAACAACATGCGGCACCGCCTGAAAGTCAAAAGGAATAATGACAAAGAGAAATGACAACTGATATCTAAACCAAGAGATGTTCGAAGCAGTAGATACATGTAGATGATTCAGATGGATGGGTAGGTGGGTAGCTAGATAGATTGGACCGGTAAGAAACAATAGTGAAGATGATTTCAGATTTGGTTTGGATAAAAGATAGATGGAGACAGAAGAAAAAGAGAGAGAGAGAGAGAGCGAGGGAGGGACAAAGACAAAGATACAAATATATTATATACTTTGTACACATATATAATATATACATGCCAATTCAAAGAAACAAGAAGGTATATGTTACATGAAAGCATATTGTAATATATATATATGATATATGAGTCAGCGTCAAAAGTATTGTTTGGAGCTGTATTCATAGGTAAATTAGGGTGTCCCCTATCGTTTTTCAAGTTTTGGCAGTTTGGCCATAACACAACTCAAATCAGATTGGTTTTCCAGCGTGGCCACAAGCAGGATCTGAAGCCATTTTACACTGTGCCAGAAGCGGAGCTGTTTGAACTGGAGCTATCTGTGCTTCAATCACTGCTGGATTCCTCCTGCTGCAATCGGTTTCGTTCTTTGGTTCTGTGTTTTGATCGCTCCACCTGAAGAAGCCACCTCTCAATCAAGTTCCGTGAATCGGGCAGCAAAGAGAAGGGAATATCAGTAGCTCCTGGCAACTGCTCGCCCTGCGCACTTTGGCGCTTGTAAGGCTTGTTTCGTCATGTCTTCCCAGCGGAGCAACATCATGATCCCACCGAGATGTTGCTATTCGTTCCAGAAGCCGCGTCTATATTCGGCAGCTGTGTCATTGCTCGGACGCAGCTCTGTCTCACCTGTGACGTCTCTGCTGGCAACCATATTATAGAAACTGTGATTGCAAATGCGGACTCCCAAGCGTGAGCGTGCCTGCTTCACTGGCGTTGACGATATGCGACAAGTCCTTGTTATATGGAAGTTCTTGATGTTCAACGCAAACCGCTCCCCCGCTGAGCAGAGGAATCATCAATGACACAAAGAAAAGGAGAGGTAGGACCTGGACACCGCCAGTTGTCAGCACTATCTTGAAGATACTTATGCAGGTCACTGATTTCGATCAACTCTTTTTTGTTGCTTCGCCTCCTTCACCATGCGCTCTCAAACAATGCAAAGGGGGCGATCGGCTTCACACCCCCAGTGGACCACCACTCTGCAGCCGTAGCAAGGCCTACCCTGTTGCCACGGCCTGCGTTCGAAAGTGGCCGTGCATCTGCTTGTAGTTCCACCGATCCCACTCCTTAGCTGTTTGAACCATGCAAAAAGTTTGGAGTACCTAATACTCAGAAAGACACTGTCAAAGGCTTGCTTCAAAGGATTCCATGGTTGATCAACACTGAACGCTGACAATGCTGGAATGCTGGATGTGCTGCATGAAAGGACTCCTGCTTCCGACGTTCCTGGGCCCAAAACCCTGTCCTGCACCGAATGTCAGCCTGGGCAGCCAAGTGCCAAGCATCTGGGTGTTGAAGAACCCGTGCACGGAACTCTGCAGCATACCTGTCTAACGTGGGCCCGATTGGCGAGTTGGATCATCAGGGCAGCAGTCCTAAAGATACGCCAGGCCTCCTCCCATGCCAAGCGTCCAAGTTCATCGCCCCTGGCAACTCGATCGCCTTCCATTGGCCATCTCTCCACTGTTGACTCACACATCGCATAGCTCTGGCAATGCCTTCTCCGTGCGGCCCCCGCACTGCCATATCAACGAAGGCCCACTTTGAACCTTGTAAAAGAGGCATGACAGCTGAGCATTTGTAACCCCCTCCTTGCCCAGTGGGCTATCACCTTTTGACTATGCGACTTGAGCTCTCATCTTTTGCAGTCTCTTGCAATGTGGCACACTCGGCAACATCTCGACCTCGAAGTCACAGCCTTGATCAATGACTTGGCTCATTTTGAGCTTCAACTTAGCCCCTCCAGTCAATGCTGGCTCTGTGGATGGTGAAGCCGCTGTTGTTGAACCTGTTGCAACTGTAAACTACGACAAACTCCCATACTTCACACGTATGGCCGTATGGCGCTCTGCAGCAACAACCACTTGGCTATACGGCCCAAAACAATTAAGAGGGCTGGGCTAACCAGCCCAAAAGCTGTTGAGAGGACTGGGCTATCCAGCCCGAAACAGTTAAGAGGGCTGGGCTAACGCAATCTGATGGAGACACGTTGCAGCAATGTTTGTGTCTGCTATGCGACGGCGTGTTTGATTTGAGAAGCGGACATCTGGTGGCTTGAGTTTGCGTGATGAATTCCCGGATGTACTGGTGGAGGCGCTTGGGGCAAGGTTTGGCCACCGTGGGCTTTTATGCTGCAGTAAGTGTTAACCTTGCGTTAAAGATTTTTCGGGATGCTCCAAAAAGAAGAAGCTGAGTGGTCTTCGGACTTGTTCGATTGGCTGGCGTTCTAGAAGCTTTCTTTGACCGAGATTTTGGGTCTGGAAACAATGGCTTGCCCATGCGCATCACCCTCAGAGCCTTCGACTTGGAACGCATCCCGGAGAGAGCGCAGCTTCGTGATTCCCCAGCTTTTTGTCTCGTCAGGATATAGTCCCTCATCTTGATGGCTGGCCCGAAGTGGTCCAAGGCGCAACGGCGTGGGCCGTTGGCCAGGTCGAAGACTGCCTATACCTTGTGAGGGAGAATTGTTCGGTCTACGAACTTCTCCTCGCAAAGTTCGAGGAAAGGGGCATTCGCCGCGCCCGCCGAACCGAAAGTGGCAGGCGTCGCTTTAGCGCAACGGCGGTGAGCCGCAGTAAGTATATAGGATCGCTTTGGTGGGCTGAAGGGCGAAATCTCACGAATGCGGCGTTTAGAGCGATCTAATCTACAATTCGCTGTCCTCAGTAGGATTCACCCGCTGCATCAGACGAACAAAGAGGCAGAGCAGAATAGCCAGAATAGAAGAACCAGTTCTTTTTTTGCTTAGCTCTTTTGAAAGAAAGTCCCTATGGGTGAATCCCTTCTGGCACTTCTGGTGAGACTTGTTATTTTGTCCCGGATCTTAAGAACATCCAAAACAAGTTACATAATAGGATTTACCCTGAGAATCCTTGGGCCCTCCAATGGCAGGTCCGGACCGTCAAAGCCCTTCCCAATCCGGATTCTTTTCTGAGCGTATCCAGTCAGTCTCCAGACATTCAGGGATAAAGTAGGAGTCTGAAGGAACAGAATATAGGCAAGACATACCTAGATCGTCATTAGGATTCATTAGATCATTAGGCAAACATATCCGCCTGTTTTTACAAAGAACGCCTTAGTTGCGGCCTCGAGGGTCAACAACTCCGAAGCACAAGTACATGCATTCTGACATGCAAGAGGCAGAACCAGAAATTTAATTTTAAAACATGTGAGAAAACAATGGCATTGCCACCCGATGCAGTCCTTGATCTAAAGATTTCAAAATTCATATCATTCACCCCTCCCCAAAAAGCTACAATTCCTTTGTCAACCCAACTACTCGTTGCAGTGAGGGGGAACGGGTCAGAATGCCTAAATGACCGGGAAAGAGGCGTACGCAAAAAAAGGAGTCAATGCATAGCAACACTACAAACACGTGAAACATCAAGTGAATTCTTGATAACATCTGATAACCAAATGATGTTCATCACCCTAGAATTTCCTGGAACCAGTCAATAGGCAGCAATTCCTGCCCCCCAAAACATATGAGAGCGGGTGTGCTTGGGAGAGCGCACACTAGCTCAAAACCTTTAGAAAACACTTGAAATACAATGCAAAATTTCAAAAACTGCTCTGGGACCTAGGCGAAACGTATATTTTTCAACCTTTCTGTGCCCAGTCTGGATGTGCAATGTCAATTTATTAACAGCTCTTCGTCTGCCCACTATCAATGTGTAACATCAATGACAAGTAGGTTCATCTTTCTCTGCACGCAATGAATGTAGCATCATGAGCGGATATAAATATAATACTATGTATATATATATATATCAAGATGAACATGTATGTCAATGATGTTGCTTTTTATGTGTCCATTTTGTAAAAAACATCTCCCAGGAGCACCCGTATTGTTAATAAACAGTGCCCCCCTCCCCCCTCACTTTGACCGTGAATAAAAAAGGAGTTTAAGAAGTAAATGACATGAATCTTTACTTAGGACAAGTTCCTGAAATTGAGATCAAAGAGACTTCAAAGAAAAGAATTTAATCAGGAAATGAAAGAATCTTTCGTTGACACAGAAAGGAAATTCTAGGAAAGGAGTTTAATAAGGAAATGTAATGAATCTTTACTTAGAACAGAAAGAGAATTCTAAGAAAGGAATTTAACAAGGACATGACATGAATCTTTACTTAGATACTTAGAACAGGCAACAAACATGTTTAGCTTTATTTATATAGGGCGCACTGTATTTAGGGTATGGTGGCTTCATGAGGGGTAGCCTTTCCAGAGTCGTTTTGGTCGAATTTCAATGGCTTTTAAATAAGGGTTTGATAAAGAAATTTCTACGCAGGACTTGCGTTTAGCGATACTGTCGGAAGCACAGCACAGTGGCGCCAGTTCTCGGCAAAAGCCATTGTACAAACCCTGAAATCTATGCATCCGTGTCAGAAATGCAATATATTAAAAATATTGTGCAACTTATCACGAATGTCGGCGCGACAAGGTTTGAGAGAAAACCAAAACACAATGAAAACAACAACCAAAACAACAAAAAGCTAAACAACACAAACACATTAAACACACGACGCAAAAACAATGTTTGAGACAAAATGGAGGCAAAACAAAAACAAAGATACAACGCCTATAGTATCACCATTTTGTCTCCAACATTGTTTTTTGTGTTTGTGTTTTGTGTTTGTTATTCTTGTAGTTCTTGTGTTTTTTGTTTTGTAGTATTCCCTCAAAACTGTTGTAGGCCTGGCCCTCACAAAATTGATCTAACAAGAGCTGAACAAAATTAGGTTTTGGTGATGTTTTAACCAAAAAATGTTGTAAGCCAGAATGTACTCTCTCAAAACTGTTATAGGCCTGGTCCTCACAAAATTGATTTAAACATAGCTGAAAACTAAGGTTTTGGTGATGTGTTAACCAAACATCACTGTAAAACACTGTGTTTTTGATCACTTCTTGCACAACAAACATCTCCCAGGAGCACCCGTTCTGAAAAATATCTAGGTTTACGTCTAATCCTCTCGGCTCACATCTCGAAGGAAAAGACCTCAACGATCGAAAAAAAAAAATCAAGTTGAGTGACTTTGCTCCACATCCCATGCGAAACAACTCACCTGCGGTCACCGTGCCGAGGCCCGAGAAAGCGCCCAAGGCGGTGCCCAAGTCGCGGAGCAAAGCGCCCAAGGTCCGAAAGCGGAACTCGCGTCGTTTCCAACGCGCGAGGATCGCGGAGTGCCCCGATTGAATCCACACGGGCCCTCTCCTCCGTTTCACGCAGAGGTCCGGACCCGGTTCCCCAACCCTTAGTGTTGGCGAACCGGGCCCGGATTGAAGGGCGCTGAGGTTCGGAGAGGAGGATCTCGTGGAGAGTTCGGGGACTGTTTGGAAAGTCTGGACCCGGTGGCTTTTGGGGGGGCTTAAACCCAGACGCGGGGGATTGGATATGGGATCAGACCTGGAAAAGCATGGAAAAGCAACGAACAACCTTTCAGTCCCACCCCAAAACAGCTTGAAACACTGTGAAACAGCTAGTTCTGGCTGTTCCAACCCACCACATCCCCAGAAGGTGGGATGGGTTTGAAGGTGAGGATATGGTTGGAGCCCCATGGAATATGGAGATCATTGGAGATCCCCTTTGCCTAGGAAGTGGCAACAACCGGAGACTTCTATTCTGGCTGGTTTCGGGTTGACCGCGTCGGGCATGTGCAGGGTCCGAGCCGGGTGCGCTGGGACTTGTGATCCATCTCCCGTAGTCCAGAGTCCTCAATCCGCTGTCGTTGGTCGTTGTTGCCTGCAGGTGGAACAACCAAAGCAGGAGACCCGACCGTGCCTGTTGACCCTTTTGGCGCGCGACATTTCCGCGCGACACGACGAGTCAAGCTCCGGAAAGATGAGTCGGATGGTTTTGAGGCCAGGGGGCACAACGTGCCCCTTGGAATACAAAATTTGAGGCTCAAACACTGGGTAAACTTTTGGTACTGTAATTTGTATACAACATGCCTCGCTTGTTTGGCACATCGGCACCAGTACCATCACTGCACTCCTCCCAAACTACCCTTTAGGGACATGTTCTTTTTGTCATCCCTTCGGAAGACCGCGTTCTTTCAGCGTGGGGCAGGACCTTGAAGTGGGTGATTTGGTGGATGGCATCGTAGCGCAAATCAACAATAAGGGCGTGTGGGTGGCTGGGCATGAACCGCTATGAACCGCGTGGATCGTGGATCCGCTGGGCTTGGCTGGGCAACCGTTCGAGTTCTTTGATGGCCCTGGGACTTTCAGCAATGAGTTTCTTTCTGACTAGGTGGAGGTGTTTGCAGCGGGAGGTGCCCGGAAGGTAGCAGGTTCCGTCCTTTTGATTCCTTTTGTGTGTGGTGCTTTTGCGGTAGTAATATGCGACCCAGAGAATCCTTAGACCCTCCATAGCAGGGGTTTGGACCCTGAAAACCTTTCCCATATTGATTGGTTTGGGGTAGGATTCTTAGGGTATATTCATGGGTTATCTATGGTAATCCATATTCTCGTCATGTGACACAGTACAGATGCTTATCTCTTCCATATTTTGCTTCTCCAGCCTATTCCATGATGATGATCAAGGTCCATTTCTTATGGCTTGTGACACTAGTTCCTTGTTCTCGGACGGGGTTCTAAGGCAAGCTTCGACGTTGAATGCCGTTGGCCTGGCGCCATGTCGCCTACAACCATGATGCTTCTTTGGGATTCGGACCATCCTGTACCATCCCATACCCTAGGGCTCCAGTTGTACCTTCGTTTCGGTTCGGTGCGACTGGGGCCCGGGTGCCAGCAGGGTCCAGTCATACCAAACCTGAGGAGTGACTGGGGTGCGGTCCTCACTAACCGTGGGTGGTTGCCCATCCACCGGGCACTGGGGGCATCGCAAGCTGCGGTCGACCTGGGCGCCAGGAGTATAGACACGAAGGATTTACACCTATTTACAGCATCCTTCATGGTGTCTTTACCCTTCATGGTGTATTCAGACCTCCAAAATTCAGCTGCTTTTGGACGGAACCGTTGGCGCCTCACTTCCTCCATCGATCTCCAAACGGCTACGGATCCGACCACTGAGGTGGACTTCGACGGGCCCGAGCGTGGTCTACTCGAGGCATCGACCTCGGCCGATCTCGGCGGTTTTGGGTGGTGGTTTGGACCAGGGGCCCGAACCAAACCATGAAAAACACATGGCGTTCACAAAAAACCATGCTTTTTGGCTATAGGGAACACCAGGTTTTGGATGGTTTGTTGTGGGGCTTCAAAAAGGATCCAATGGAACACCCCTTTCGAGCCGGATAGCTCGCGTGGTGACGGCGCGTTCAAAGAGCGAAACGATGCGAAACGGGTGTGGAACGCTTCTGTTTTTTGGTTTGTCAAGTCGTAAAACAGTTTTGGGTGATTTTGTTTCCTTAGAGAAACATGACATCAAGGACGGAGCTTTTGGTTGAAATGATGGGGGGTGATGTATTTCACCGAAGAGACACCCAAATTCACATGAATTCGAGAAGACAATTCAGAGGCAAACGGAAGGGTAGTGCACAGAAAGTGTTTTCCAAAATCCTGTTCTACTAACATCGTGGAAGGCGCGGGACATTCGTAGAACCCAAGGCTATTCGTGGACAGTTCGTGGAATGGTGGGCCAGTAGGAGAACTGACTGCAACGAAATCCCAGAAACCTTCGCAAAACTTCGTGGAAGGTATTTTTGGTGCACTAACTTCGTATAAGCGATTTTTGCTGACCCCCTTTCTCCACACACCCTCCATTTAGCCTTCAACAATGCACACCAGCCCATACACTCCATTTATGAATGTATTTTGCCTGACCAGCGCAGCGTAATCAGAACATTGATCCATCCCATCGAATCAGCGAGATGTTTGGTGAACATTTGATCTTCAACCGGCCCCAGGTGTTTGGGTTTTGAAGAGCTCCACTATATAGTCTATATAGTATATTATTATTACTATAATATTGTATGTGATTATGTACCTGGACCTTCATGTCGGGGCGTGGCTGGAGATCACGGATAGTCGTGGGCTGGGGCGAGCTTCCAGCCTGACATGAAGGTGCGCCGTATGTTATTGTTATTGTTATGTTGCTTCAACATTGTAGTGTTATGTTATTGTTATGTTATTGAAACTGTTATTGTTAATGTTATTTTCATTGGTGCTTCTGGTCGTTTCTTTGCTGTTTGCCAATCTTTTTGAGCTTGGACGCGAGCTACAGGAACTTTTCATCACATGTGCCGAAACCGTGGGTCGGTTGGGGCACCATGCCCAGACACTCCTGAAGGGAATATCAACATCCCTGCGGGCGGTGGAAAAGGGTTCCATGTCCCATTGAATGGTCCAGGTACTTTCTCATTATAACTTATATACACCATATTCCATCATATTCCATCCATGAAGCCTTGATGGTACACCTCATCTGATTTCGCCGATCCCCCATGGCTTGGCCCAAAAACGAACCACGCCGATCCCCCCTCCCTTCGTCCCTTCCTTCGGCCGGTCGCTCAGCGGACCCGCTCCAGGTACCTCCAGAGCTCAAGGGCGAATTCCGCCGGGGGGATTCCGTGCAGGGCATGCGCATCGAGGACGGGCGCGGCCGCAAGCTCTTCAGTCCCGCTTCCGGTCCGGTTCGCCGGGTTCGTGATGAGATGTTGTGAGGGTCAAAACAGGTCAAAAGCATCTACTATATACTGAGACATACTGACATACTCTTAAATAGACAAATTAAGTAAAACCCCAAAAAGCCCCTCCATACTTCAGTAAACTGAGGGTCCTCTCTGAGCAGTACCATCCAAAGCTGCCAAGGTTAAAAAAGCATTAAAGTCCAATCAGGAGACTCACTGCCAGATCTTTAGTTGAGGGTTGGGAAGGGCCCTGCCTACCAGCACCCTCCAACAGATCATCACCTGCAACTTTTAAGGCTGCAAAAGCCACCATTTCGGAGATGGTTTTGTAATGTTGTGTAGGGCAAAACTGCAAAACCCCTAGTAAAACAGCTCGGGATGACCCGGCTACTATATCAAGGGTGGGCCACCACTTGGATCGGGAACGCCCGGCCCGTTTCGATCGGCTTCGCTGCGAAGTGGCGGGGGGTGCGAAGAGGAAGATGCTTGGCCTTGGCTTCGAAGCCCATGTCATTGGTCTTTCAGAGGCGGAATTTCAATATATATACCCTAGAAGTCCAGTTCGACTATATTTTGACTGGCTGAAGTAAAGGAAGTTCCCTTTCAGGTCCCCTAGTCAGACCATTCTTTTTCTAGTCGACTGGACTCCCAGGGTATATATATTCCACTGTATTTACTAAAGGATCTTCCGCTGCAAAACCAGGTCAACCAGTTTGAAAGATTGTCCCACCTAAGGCGAAACGGGATGGCATTGGCAGCATCGGATCCCATTCTTGCAGTATGGTCTGCTTCGTTCTCCTCGCTCCGACCGGTCCAGGTGTCGGACAGACCTTCACAGTTCCGACAGATCAAGCAATCCAACTTCAGAGCACCAGCTTCCCAATGTGTTTGCTCTCCGGGATGTTTTCAATATGACATGACATGTATACTCCAGGACTATACTATACCCAGACACCTCAATGTAGGGAACTAATGATCATATATGGCACCCGCCTGGGAGTGTGGAGCTTTCACCCGCCACCGCAGGGACCGCTTTCACGCCCCGTTGGGCTCAGAGGATCCGTTCGGCAGGAGCTTCCGGATCATGGCCCTCCGGTCTTGTCAATGGAAGAGCCTGAACTCGAGGAGTGGTCGTCCATGGGCGTGGCTTGCGGTCGTCCATGTGGGTTGCGTGGGTACTGTATCCATGGGTAGATACGCGTGCTTTTCATCCATGGATCAACACCTAAAGCTCCACGTTCGCAGATTGACCTCCCTGGTGCTCCGTCGCGTCCTTTGGTCCGTCGCTGTGGCGAACCAATTGAACCAAGGTTTTTTCAATAACAAAGAGTCGTTCACGAGTCGGTTGCAGTGGGCCACGACCTGCCTTCCAAACAGTTTGGTCATATGTTTTTTCATCGCAGCAGTGGTTTCCTAGAAACATGTTTATTATACTCTTCTAGCTAGAGTCACGCATCCAAGACCAACAGTCTTAAGTGTTTCTTCTGTAGTGAGCCCTCACATTTGTAGATAAAATTTGAATTCGTATTGAATTTCTCTAAAACATCTGGCCCTAGGGATCCAAGTACCTTCTCAGCAGGTGATTGGAGACACTGATTATTTAGGTTTGGAGGGTCCAAGTACCTTCTGAGAAGGTACTTGGATCCCTAGGGTGGGATCAGATCAATACCGTCTTTGATTCCAACGACCTCATCAAGCCCGCCAGCCCTTTCGCGCCCTCCAGAGAAAGGTGGAAGAAGTCAAAGGGAGGAGCAAGAACAAGCCTCAGGGCAAGGCATGGGCCAGCGACCGCCGGTCCATGCGACGCGGGTCCCGTGGCGGTTGGTGAACATGAAGCGGAGGTGAGGAACGGACGTCGACACGGGTGACCCTTTTGGCGCTCAGAGGCCCGTTCTGGGAATTTAAAGCATGTTAAAGTTAAAGTAAAAAACACCAGGGTGCCCATGATCCACTCGCTGAGGTTCCAAGCACCAGCCCGAGCTCGAGCTCGACTCCTGGTTCACACCACACCCAAAGACATGCAGGACCAAGCAATGAAGAGGTTCCCGGTGACCGCCGGTGCCCCCGGTGTTCCCAGTTGATCCGTTGGTGAGTACCATCCGGACTGGGAGATGTACCTACATTGGGGTGGTTGAAAGGGATTCATGTATAGGCATATATGCCATACATGGAGTGTTTAGGTTTGGACACTCTCCGCATCTGAAATTAATCTGTACCTGCCCAGCAAGTCCAAAGGACGGGTTAAACTGGTGCGTTAGCGTAAAGGACGCATTTCACCTCCCAACTTCCAAGACCTAATGTTCACAGGTTTTTCACGGCCTTTCACCCTGTTTTCACGGGTTTTTCACGTCCTTTTCACGGGTTTTTCACGGCCTTTTCAAGCTTCCAGCTCCCGTTTTGCTAAAGCACCGGTTAAACCGGTGCGTCACTAAAGAACTGGTTAAACTGGTGCGTTGACCCACTGGGCTGTATCAGTGCTCCATTTCGGGGTGTAAAATTAGCACCTTAACTATAGAGGTTAAAGGGGCGTCCATTAAGAACTCCTTGTGGATCCTGGTTTTCACTTAGCATCCCATGCCTTTGTGGAGGGCACCCATGACCCACTTCATTCAATCTCTCTGTGGATTGGAATTGGACTTTGTGGAGTCACCAGCTAATTAGAAGGACAATATGAGCCATGGTCAAAACTTGCGAAGACGACTTAGTAAAGAGGGGCAGGTTTGTGCACAAAACACTATAAAACGATAAGGTCCAATTCAAAACAGACAATGTTTGTTTTTTAGTTGAGTAAACATAAGTGTTGATCGTCCCTCATATATAATAATATATATATATATACCCAAACCATCCATGGGACTGGAAGATATGCCCCTGAAATCAACCCCAGCTGCTCAGTATACATCGGCCATCCATGTGTCTGGGATAGGCCATCCTGGCGACCTGGAGTCTCAGATCGTACCCGGCCCAGTCGTAGCTGTTATACCAAGACCGACACCATTCGAGGTGTCTATGAATAGCCTCTGTCGAGGTGAGAATAGCCTGGCCCAAAAAACACCGGACGCGCGGTTTCGGTCCTGGTAGGCATTTGTCTGAAATCGTTCACTTGTCTTCCATGAGCTGCTCTGGGTAGTCTTCTGTGTTTGAGTGTAGTTCATTATGAAATTTATGAACTCATTATTAAAAAAAGAACTGGTATTTTTGGTATTTTCCTCTAGGTCTTTGGTATTTTTGATATGTTTTGTATTTCCTTTAGGAAATACTTCAATTTTTAAGATTTTCCTCTGCCTAAGCAACACGGAAAAATACACACGCTCACAGCGCTGGTTTCATTCTATAGAATGTTCCTTCTCATGCAGTAAAAAGCACAACTTGACTTAACCCTAGGGCTCCAACCATATCCTCAGAAGATGGTTAGACCCCCCTGGCACCCACCCCAACCACCGAACCTCAGGAGGTGGGCCAGGAGCCCTAGGGTAAAGTCAATGGTGGGGAGACTTCCGCTCCATCAGACACTTTTCGCTACACGAAGTCTCCGCTAGCTCTGCTCGCGCTCCGCTCGCTCATCAGGCCAAAGGTAAGTCGAAGCGCGGCTGAGAGAGACCTGAGATGCTCATCGCGCTGAGTAGTGTGTGATCTGCTCCGCATGCGTCGTTGATGCCATGAACAACAACAACCACAACCACAACCACAACAACAACAATGACAACGAATACAACCACAAAACGCAACCGCACAACTGCTATACAACGCCAAGTAATGCAGCTGCACTGACGGACCACGGATGTCTTTGAAGACAATCGCTCCACTTCTCTTGGAGTTAGTTCCCGAAAGTGGGGAGACCTAGAGGTGTTCTTTCATTTGACTGTCTTCGACTCCCAGCATTGTCCTTCTTTATAGTATCAATATATACCCGTACAGGCGGTGTTTTCGCTGTGAACCTGAGTGAACCCCCAGTTCCACAAGTTCAAAGGAAGCACATGTTGGGCAACATATCAATCATACCTCATACCTAGAAGGGGCCGATCCAGTCGTACCGAACCTCAGAAGCTGATTGGACCCTTCAAATCAAACCTACCGACCACAGTGTCTGTCGAAAACATCACCGTACCGAGGGTGGATCCCTGGAGCCCCAACAAGGGATATATCCCAGGCAGCCGAAGAAGTCGGATCCCAGGCAGCCCACAGGTGAAGAAAGTTTTTTGGAACCCACTGGTTACCAGACAACCCACTGATAAGATCTGTTGACTATACAGACTAGATCTCTTATTCTTCCGCCGGGTTAGGTGGTTGTTTATTCATGTGACTCATCTAACAGACGTCGAGTCGCTCACGTCCCTGCGATTTTTCCATGACACAGACAAGCACCAAAGCATGTGACGTGAGGAGCGCTCTCGCCCGTTTCACCCTTTTGCTCCGGGACGATCGAGGTTTCCCCGGTTGCTTTTGGCAGCACGACCTCCCGCAAGTTGCATCGCGCGTTCTCGCACAAGTCGACTAGTCGATGTCCTAACCTGGTGAAATGAAACGCAAAGAGAGCTGTTATTAGGGTCAAGGCCAGGAGCCTGTTTCAACCTGGTAGGTTGACCGGGTTGTCAACCTGTGCGTTTGTTCATTTTCGGTGGGTGGTCAACCTGTGTCCCCCGGTTTTGACGCACAGCCTTATGTCTTTGCACCTTATCTGAAGTGGACGGTGTATATATATAGGTTACAGGCTATACACAGGCTTATACTTACTGGTAAACTGATGTGTAACCGTTCCAACTGAGAGAGGGTGCTTTGAAGATCCGAAGTGAGTGCAGGATAGGCACCTCCCCTTCAAGAAGAAGCCTGACTATTCTACGCCTTTCCCGGTCGAACACGGTACAACATATGGGGGGGGCACATGGCGGCACCAGGGCCCTATGGCCAGATTGCCGAGCTTGCGGTTCGAACTTGTGCGTAGAGCACTTGACAAAGAACCGCAAGCTCTTCAGCTGCCGTGTTTGGGGTAGGTGGAGATGAACCCCCATATTGAGATTCTCAATGCTTAACCCAGACACTCCATGTATGGCATATTTGCATGCATTGGGGTGGTTTTTGGGGTTAAAGGGGCGGCACAAATTCCATTGATTTAGTGTGTGGGTAGTCCCTAGCCTTCCTAGACCATTAACAAATGGTCGACCTTATTGTAAGTTGTGTCAAATCCTTCGTAAACCTAGGTTTGGGACCGGGATTCAAATCGATCAAGTATTGCTGGGGGATTCCGAAGGCAACTCGTTGCTGACAGTCCCTAGTTGCCTTCGGTTCGGTATGACCGGTACGACTGGATCTGTAGGGTTTGATCATGCGACCAGTTTCTTCCCCATTTCCAAACATACCCAGACACTCCATGTATGCCATATATGCCTACATTGGGGTGGTTTGGGGGGTCAATGTAGGCATATATGGCATACATGGAGTGGGTACATTGACAACTAGCCACGCTAATTGATTGAGGTACCAAGACTGGGTAATTCTTGGTGGGACCGTGGGACCACTGGCTTTGACGGATCGGCTCTCTGGCTGGAAATCCGATCCGTCAAGCCCAGTTGACATTGTATAATGTATGTTCAATTTTCAGGATCACGGTGGAACAGTGAAAAACTTGGGAGATATCTTATAAATGCTTCAGGTTAACTTTATATGCTTAAGGTTTACTGAAAGTTGACATTAAATGATTCTATACTCAGAACACCACTTTCAGGATCACGGCAAAGGCCAACGCTGCGCGCGTTGTTTTTGCCGAGCCTCCGACCCGAGTGCCTTGCGCCGAGCGTGCTGGCAACGTTATTTTCTGCATGACTCCTGCAGCTCCAGGATGGGATTTTGAGGGGCAATTGGTCCATTCCCACACAATGAATAAGACTATGACTATGCTGGTTCATGCTTGGGTGTCCCGGCTGGAGATCCGATCCGACCCGTGTAATTCTATAGGTAGTGCCAACACCCAGATTGTTGATGTCGTTGACGTCGTTTGGTTTTTTTCGCTTTATCCGCTCCGCTCCCCCTCCCCGCGATGGCCGTGCCCTTGCTGATCAATTTGAACGGGCCTTGGGACCAAAACATGGCAGGACAGGGCCTATCGGACGCCGGGCCAAACCGGATCAGCAAGAGTGGTAGGGAGTAGCAGGCAGGTCCTCCGTTGCGATGCTTGAGTTTGGTGGGTGGTTTGAGGGGGGTGAAAAACCACCTGGCCAGGAGCTCTTTGGGTCGATATGAAGTGCCTTCAACATGTGCGATGATGACAATTGCATCAGAGCCTTGCATTCATATTGCTCCAAATCCTGGCAAACGAGAGGGAACTTACAAACATGACGATGCAATAGCCACGCGGAATTAATTTGGACCGTACCTCATATGCGTCGGTAGTGGTTGCGGTCGGGCGAGACTCATCATCTTCCCACAAATGCACCGTAAGCTACGCATGCAGACACTGACTTAAGCAAGAAGTTTGCAGTGAGAAGGGTTAGGAATTTGGAAGGTTGCCGGGAAAAGAAGGAAATACGACCACAGAAAGTAGTTATTCAATGTTATTCATGGGTATGAGGCCATGCTAGATTCGAGGTAATGGACACCGGCTTGATCAACGACATGATGTGCCATTTCAGCTCCCAATCATAGTACTTTTTCAGATATTTTTCAGATGCTGTGTTCTAGTTTTTCTAGTGCCAAGTGCTGCTAGATTTGAATTCATGGTTTGTTTTGCATTTGACCTGGATAAGAGTTTTTCAGGTTTTTCACTCACGATAGCTCCAAGTGGCCCATTTGGAGATGAGCTGGAGCATGCATCTTTTAACCCATAGCAGAGATTGCAGACCTGCAATATGTAGAGGACCAGCTTCACAGACAGACGGAGCTGAATGCACAAATGGCTTCGTCCCTGGTCGGTGATCAGTGATTAGTGGATCCTCGAGACTCGATTAGTAGACTCGTATGTCATACGCTGGGGTGATTTCAGTGGTCAATGTAGGTATGTCCAAGACCAGTGAAATAATATGGCAGAATGGTTGACCTGGTTGTTCGGTAAAGACCATTACATAAATCAATGATGGTTGGAAGCACTGGATATATATATATATACCTAGAGCCTGAGTGACCTCTATTTTGGAGGATCAACTATCCAACACAAGGTCTTTTTCCTATGAAAACAGAGGTCACTCAGGCTCTAGGTATGTAATGGGCGTGCATTGAATCTACGGAGACCCTCCCAAGGATCCCTTGGTTGGTAGGGAAACAGACCAGACGAGCCTTCCCATGGGTTAGGGGATCTACCGGATTGTCCAATACACCCATCTTCCATCGGAATGTCTGGGGTTCGGAAGCTCTGTCCCAGGCTGCCCACCACGCTGAGATACGCGTCGTTCCTCAACCTTTGTAGAACAGAACACCTGCCAGGAAGGTTCTGACTTTCCATGTCAGACTGCAACATCCTATCCCCCCAGACCATCCATGTCCAACCTGAACCCGCAAACCTCGTTCTCCACCACCCCCCCCTTACCGCCTCTCTCGGTCTGGCGGCTGCCAGTCCCATGGAGTCGAGATCGGTCGCCCCGCACCTCGGTTCCACCGCCACTTCCCGGTGACGACGAAGGGGCCGGCCGGCCGCACCGGTGAATCCGAATCAACGAGGACGACGACGACGAAAAGACGAGGAATCTTTACAGGTCGATCCCTTAGGGTTTTCCCGATCTTAGGGGGGAATGTCCTAACGATCTAAGGACACCCTGGGAGTCCAGTCGACTAGAAAAAGAATGACCTGAAAGGGAACTTCCTTTACTTCAGCCAGTCAAAATATAGTCTTTGGACTTCTAGGGGACAAGTATAGGTCCTGAGTCTGGACTTCTAGGGATTTTTATCATAGGTCTTTCCCATGTCTTTCCTTATAAGGTAAATTAAGGTAAGGTCTTCCTTACCTGGGACTTCCCTTTCCTTATAAAGACTTCTTTCCATATCTTTCTATGAAAGACTTCTCCAACCAGCTTCGATTCACGTCTTCACACCTCTTTTTCGGCCCGTCGACGGTTCTTCTGAGGGGAATATGCCAGGACATGTTGGATTCAGCAACCAGACACGACCTGTCTGGGACTGGAATTTTTGGTCAATCCGTTGGGATGTTTTTTTTCTTGACCCGGGGTCATTGACTCATATGCCATACACTCTGACTCATTACGTGGAAGTGAAAAATGGAAAGAAGATGACGTCTTCCAGAAACAGCGGGGGTGCCATCCACGATGACTTTCATTGACGTAATCATGGTGTAACGGTGCGTCACGAACAGGAGTTTTATCAGTGTCCGTGGAGTGTAGGTCGACCGGTAGCTAGAGTAGCTAGAAGCTACTACTGTAGTAACAACGTGTATCGCTACGAACGTGACAAGCCCCTCGCAGGGTGGCGCAGGGCTCCGGCCGACAGTGGAGCGCAGGGACTACAGGTGCGGTGCCGGGTCTGGCCCAAACGCCCAAACGGGCGGTGAAAAGTGAGTGCGCTTTCGTTATTTCAAGTTTTAACCTTTAGTGACTTTATTGCAGCATATAGTTACGTTAGTTAGTTAGCTAGTTAGTTCGTTAGTTAGGTTTAGTTTAGTTTAGTTTAGTTAGTTAGTTAATTAAGTTTTAGTTTAGTTTAGTTTAGTTAGTTAGTTAGTTAGTTTATGTTAGTTAGTTGGTTTAGTTGTAGTTTTAGTTTAGTTTAGTTAGTTAGCTAGTTATTTAGTTTTTTATTTGTTTAGTTAGTTAGGTAGTGTTAGTTTATGTTAGTTAGTTAGTTAGTTAGTTAGTTAGTTGGTTTAGTTTTAGTTTAGTTTAGTTAGTTAGCTAGTTATTTAGTTTTTCTATTTGTTTAGTTAGTTAGGTAGTGTTAGTTTTAGTTAGTTAGTTAGTTAGTTAGTTAGTTAGTTAGTTATGTTAGTTATGTTAGTTATGTTAGTTTAGTTAGTTTTTTTTTTTCTGTTTGTCACTAGCAGATCACGTACCTACCTCTAAGAAAATAATTTCAAGAGGTTGGAGATGTCCAGAGTTCGTTCCATTCTTCATGAGGCCAGACAGTCACACACCAGGCCTTCACGGAGATCTAAACACATCGGAGATCAGCAGCCTTGGGCCACCAGCCCTATAAGAATCCAGACAAGGCCCGGCCCTCGAGATATTATTATAAAAAACATATATTACTATACCAGGACCTTCCAACAGGTCACCACCTGCGACTTGTAAGTCTACAAAAGCCTCCAGAAGAGACCTCTTGGAAGGTGCTGGTATATATATATATATATATTATATATATATCTCCTATAGGCTTCCAACCACCATACATTTAATGGTCTAATTAAGTTACACTACGAAAACAGCTCAACCATGTTTGAAAAATGTCTTGGACTTCCAGGGACTTTGGGGCCAAACCCTCCAATCTGCAGGGGCTCGGGCACGGGGGGGTGGCACCGCCCTACGGCACGCTCCGTTTTCGTGAAAACCGCCCGAAGCGTTCGCCGGATTGGTTCGGGTGCCCTATGTCCGGATTCGGAGGATTCAGACTTCGGACTGGACACCTTCCTGACCACCACCCTACAAGTCAGGAACTGACCTCATGAAATACTGCGAGATGGTCATACAAAACCAATACTATCCAGGCTCCATCGACTGACCAGCTTTGGACCTGCAAAGCGAACTGGACGTCCGGGACCCATCGTTCTCCTTTTTCCAGGCTTCCACTGCTGGTGAAGTGCCCTGCATCGGTCGTGCGCGGCGCCGCGGCCGGTTCACGGACGCTCGCGCTGCTGGAGGATCCAGACCAAGCCCCGAAGAAGCCTCGTCTAAGCCTCTGGAGGGTCCAGGGGTCGCTGCACCCGACGGCAGCATGGCCACTCCCAGACAAGGCAGCATGGCCACCCTGAAAAGGTGTTGGAGATTCCGGATCCTCTAAAGGGGTGGCACAGGCATACAATACCTCGGCGGTCGGACCGCCGAGCTTGCTTGGTCCCAGTTCGTCCATGCATCCGGGAACTCTTCAACTCTGCGCTGGGCGATCGCGATCGCATCGCTGTGCGCGGGTTTGAACGTGCAATGAACAGATCGTGTGACCAAGAACTTGGAATACTCGGACGCCGTCGCCGCAGACTGGCTCACAGGCAAAAAACCCGAGGCTGTTCGCGTCCATCGTCACTGCAGCAGGTTCGCGCATCGGACGAATCCGAGGGCCTTCACTGGCTAACCCAGTTATGTGGGGCCTTTGGTCAGACGGTTAAGACCAGACTCACTCGCTTCGATTCCCTGGCCCACCGGATTTAGCCTAAGAACCATTAAACCAAACAACCAGAAACAAACGGATGTTTCCCCAGTCCCAGCCATTTCCGTTTGTAATAAGGATTTCAATTACCCATATTGGAGCAACCGTTTGTTTCTGGTTGGGACTGGCTTTCCAGGAAGAACCATGGAAAAGGATCGTCCAAATGCCTTGGGCGAAGAAGTGGAGCTTCCGGTCGCGACGGAATGGTCGGCCAAAGGTCGGCTCGGCTTTTCGGGTCGGTCGGTGGGCATGTCGCTCTTGAGGAAGTTGGCCAAAGCTCTTGGAGATCAAAGCCAGTGGGAAGAGTCAAAGTACCATGTTGAAGGCTTTGGAAGAGAACCGTGGACTCGTGCATCCTCCCAAGTGAGCACTCTTGGGGGCCTGAGCGAGCGATATTGTTCTGGGGAAGATTCAGTCGCCATGCGCGGCGTGGCTGCCACGGTGAGCTGGAGATTCGTTGTGACCGCAGCTACATGCAGGAAAGATAGCTTGTGGCAGCCGGCGTGTGTTTCGAGCAGTTATGGAAAGGGAACACATATAACTTAAAACATATATGAACACACAACTATATACATGAATTACATGTTTAGTTATATAGTATTATATTGACCCCTGAGATCAAGCACCCCTGTTGCATGGTCAGTCTGGCTATGTCGCTTTAGACTTGGGGGGGGATGATCATCGCCCTTCCCCCTTCGGACGCTATGCCGCCCGCCAGAGGTACTACAAGCCCAAGGGCGTCATCACCAAAATGCGACACTTCAGCAAGAAGAAGGATGTCGAGGCACCAAATGCGTGATCGAGTGGTGTATTGTATACCAGGGCCCCCGGATAGGGGTGGTTAATGGACATCCCGAATCACCTCTAAGGAGCTATAATTGGACATCATTTAGGGGGCCCTGGTACACCCACACTGTTGTTCTTTGTGCACATGTGCGATTTTGAAGAACGATCTGTCTTTTTTGCGCTGGCACCAGAGTCAAAAAGCAAGATATCTTTCATTTGCAGAGAACCATATAGAGAATCCATTCGATGATTCATTTTTCACAGTTGAGAGTCGCCGTGGCCGCGTGATTGATCACATGTCCCCTTCTGTTCTTCTTTCTGCCATGTTCTGCCCAGCCATTCATTCCAATCGGATTGGGAAAATGAGTTGCACGTTTATGGTGAATTCTTTGACCAAGGCCACTGCTGTCCCACTGCACAGTTTCGTCCCGCTTCCTGTCACTGTGCATATGCCATCGTATGCCCATCCGCCAGTGACACCAAGCCCTGCTGCGGAATTCTCCCTGGCACCACACAGGATCTTCGATCAGTGGTGTCTTTTGCGGGCGATGAGCCGGGGCGCTGAGTTGGACCGTGGAACCCCCCAAGAACCTCCCAGATCACGTGGAGACGGATGACGCGTGCGGATGACGAGGTGAATCGGTGAATCACTGGGTCATCCCCATGCTTGTTTGCTTTGAATTCTTTCTGCTGGCCAGTGCATCGAGATGGCCTGACCTAACCCCGGAATAGCTGAATAGGGTGTTGGTGGGTTGATTGGATGAAGGGGACAGCATAGGTCCAAGTGAAGAAGCAGTCCCAGACACTCCATGGGGCTGGTATATGCAATTATATGCCTATATACATTGACCCCTGAATTCAACCACCCCAATGTATGTAAATATGCCAGTCCCATTAGATGTGTTTGGGAATAGGTCGATGAAAACCCGACATCATGTCGACAGTGGACCACGTAGAAAATTGTTTCTCCCATTCAATCCTGCGCAGGATGGTCACCCCTTTGCACGAGCATCGAATGTTTGGGTCGTCTCCACCAGGACCGCATCGTCTCGAATGCCAAGTCGTTGATCTCGAAAAGTCTGATGTCCTCATGAATCCCTGCATGGGGCCAGGACAGAGCAAGGACATAACAGTACGTTGGTACCAGGGCGATGATTTTGAGCAAAAGACCAGGGCCATGACCGACCGACCGTGGAAACTCTCATCGACCGACCTGGTCCCAACAGGTGACTCACCTGGTGACGCGGTGGAGCTGGACGCAGGACCACACCACTCCCGCCACTCCCAGGTTCGAGCTGGACCTCTATCATCCGGTGGGCCAACTCGCTTCCAGCAGCAGTGGACTGTTGTTGTGGAGCCGGAGGCGGAGCCGAAAACCCGGCCGCGCCTGCGCCGAGAAGCGAAGCGTAGCGAAGCATAGCGAAGCGTAGAGAGGTTGAACGACATCGGGGTCCTTGTATGTCCTTGTTACTAGTAGCTTCTAGCTACTAGTAGTAATGCCCTTAGTAGCGATACCCCCCAAAGACTATTCGTGGCATGGTTTCCAATAAACTTGTTTGTGGGAGTTACTTGGCTATCTAATTTGGGGACCACTATAGCCCCTATATATATCGCCTATCCCATATGTACCACTACATCACTACAGGGTCTCAGTTCAGGTCCCTCAACCTCTTTTGGAAGGACTGCAAGCTACTGGAGGTCATGAGGTTGAATTATCTTGACACTAGTAGCTTCTTGTCACTTGTAGTATAGAATGGCCTCCAACCTACCAGCGATGGCCTCCAACCTAATAGTTTCTTGTTCGTAGTAATGCCAGGAGCTACTAGTAGCTTCTTGTTACTAGTAGTAAGATGCCTTGGAAGGACAGGAATCTACTGGAGGTCATGAGAGCTCTTTTTTTTTCCTCTGAGAAATCGACATGGCAGATCGAATTCCATCGAGAGTTCTGGTTCTGGCAGGGTGTGTGGGAGTTCGAGTTCTGGCACAATAAGCCATTGATTCCCAATTGTGCCAATGGCTTCTTTTCTCCGAAATCGTTGGTCAATGTCCAAGTTGGGATCTACTGGGCCGGGCGCATAGGATGAGGCATGGGTGGAGGATCGTTTCATCTTCACGAAACAATCGTGGCGTTCTTCAATCAAGGTCTAGGAGTCTAGCATAGTTACAGACGATTCTGGAAAAAAGCAAAAACGATTTCCTAGAACCTATCCTTGAAGGAACAATCGAGAGTTGGGAGTTGGCTTGGCAAAAGGAGTGTTGATTTGCTTTTGCAACCCTTTGCTTAAATTATGTTGCTTCGACAGGCACACCATGAAAAACCATGAACAACTGGGAGAAGCTATTACCAGGTCTCTGAGAAACCAGTATCAAACTTAGTGCAACGATGTTTCAAACTTATGAGAACCTTTGTGGTTGAGGGATTTGGGTATATCGTTTAGTTGTTTTTTTCTTACGGTTCCAGGAAAGCTCTGGTATACCTTCTTTTGGATTTTGTGATTGAGTTTCTTAGATCTGTGTCTTTCAGGGAATACCCCAAACCAACACGAAGAATACCACCCCAACTGATGTATACCTTATGTAACTATCGCTGGCATACCGACGAATGCTCGGTTTTTTGGGTCGCTGAGCTGACCTTCGAAGCTCCGAGTTGCCACTCGGTCGACTCGGTCCGGTTACGGCGTCTGCTTTGGGAAAGAGACACGGCGGCGGTCCACCGGGTGGCATAACGGTGGCATTGAAGGACGTATTCAATTGAACTGGCCTCACCAGCGTCTGGTCATTACACAGGATCCAATTTGGAGACTGATCTGTGTTTATGACACTTTATGACTGTGGCCGATCGAATAGCTTGCGACTGCTTCTTCGGCTCTGCGAAAAGGGCATGTTCTGTTTTCGTGGGTTACTTTTGTCCCGAGCTTTGGTGTGGGATGCTGAGATCTCGACATGCGAATCACAGGAGATGCGAAGTGTTTATGACTTTGTGTTCCTTCGAAGGAGTTCTTGGTGCCCCATGGAATGATGGTGAAAGCACAGCCCAGAGATTCCTTGCCCGGCGGCTTTACCAAGCAACCATTGTTTTCTTGAGCAGACTTCACCCTACAAAACCAGGCTAACCATTCTCCCCCATAGGCCTAAGCCCCTGTAGGGTTCCAACCACATCCCTCTCAGAAGGTATAGTTAGATGAAACGATATATCCACCCCAACCACCCACCCAACCATCTCAGGAGGCCCTCCGGTCCCGTCAGTCCCTCGGCCCGCCGCAGTGGCCGGGTGACGAAGCAACTCCAAGACCTGCGACGAGGCGCCCCGAGCATCCGAGACGGGCCGGGGTTGACACGTCGACCTGACCTAGGACCCGTCACCTGGCGTACCCAACTGGGATAGTCGAAGAGTCGGGTTCTTCAACATTGGTTGGGTTTTCCCTGAGCTGATCCCAGATACGACAGATGGGATGTGGAATGCGCCTACATGAACCCCTGAATGTATCCTAGCTGATCGATAAGTAGGTCATGCGTGGAGTTTTTGGAGATGTAATGTAAACGATATTATCTAAAGTTTGAATGGTTTCAACCCAGACGCTCATTGGACCCTCAGTTCGCTAGGGTTTTGACCCTCACAAGTAGGGTTTTGGACCTCAAACATGTAGCAGTTGGTTCGGGTCCAGGGTCGCGTCTGAGAATGGATTTTAGTGTGGAAGTCGTGGCGATGTCGCGTTTGTAGCTGTTTGGACATGTTCTATGGATTGGTACCAATCAAGGCATCCAGCCGGTGATGGGGGGATCACAAGACCACAGACACCCGCCCAAAACACCATCAAAACGGAGGTCATGTAGACTCTTAATAAATAAACTTGAAGAGGTTTTGCCATCCATGTCTGAGATTTGATTCATCCAGAATCTTCAGGGCTTCCTCGGGAATCCACCTCCAAGAGTCAGCACATGTCGGGGTGTTCTTTTTATGTTCACTCCGATTCACTCCCATCAAATGTTCGTGGATGTGACCAGGGACATCCAGGGACACCCCGACGTTTCAAACCATGCATGGCACCCGTGCCACGCGCCACGCTCCCACCCAACTGGACAGGAGTGGTGCGAGTGCTGGAAGTCGAGGTTTGGGGCACCGTGCAGTCTCAAGAGCTCCACGAGGTGCACCGCGCTTCCTTCGCCACGCCCGGTGGAAGTTGTCGTGCGGACTTGTTCGTTCGGGACAGACAGGGCGCGCTGGAGGCGGGTGGAGGCGGCGTGGTTTGGGAGCCGCTTTTGAGATTTGGGCGGTGTTGGGAGCAGTGTTGGGGGAAGTAGGGTAGTCGAATGGGATGAGGTAAGAGAGGGTCGAATTCTGTCGGACGGTGCACCCATGAAATGATGCTGTGCATGTCGGATGTGGCATGCTGCAGGTCGGGATCGTTGGAGCTCCGACACCTTTCGGGCGACCCGACACGAATCACGAAGAATCCGGATCACGAAGAAACACAGGGAACCGGAGTACCCGTTTCGTCGGAGCATCGCCACTGCCATGGAGGACACGTTCGGACTCTGGATGTTTGTAAGGCTTTGAACATCGTCTTTAGCATTTGAGCCAGGAGTTCCGAGTGGGTCTCGATGTGGAAACCTTGCTCTTGAAGATGTACACTCCCGGAAAATAGTTCGAAGTGAAAGACCTAAGACCTGGCCATAGGTCTTCAACTTCAACTGAACAGTGAGATATTTCACTGAAATATACTTCCTGAAGGACTGAAAAGACCTAACACATTGACATCATGAATCATGAAATATGTTGAGTCTAAACCGGTGAAGTGCTATCTCTAAAAACTCTGTGTGTTTGTTTTGTTTGGTTACCTGCTATCGCCGGAGGACGTGCCCAATTGATGACTTATATGCAGACACTCCGAACATGTCTGACAACTGAAAGTGATAGAAGAACTGATATGGATGGCCTAATTACAGCCTAAGTGAAAGCAGAAACAGTTGATGGATGCATTGATGAACCTAATTTACAGCCTGAAATCATCATGGACGTGGATGGCACCACTTGGTATTCGGAGCATGGGCATCCCATGTGTTTTTTTCTTTTTTTATACTCTCCCTGGAACTCACATGGAACTGGACAACCACCTGTTTGGTCTGTGGATTTCTGGGTCTTCCGAACTCGGGGCCATGGCATCCACGTCACCATGTGTATTTCAAGGGAGTGTGGCTCCTTGGAACCTCTTGGAACGGTTTCCCACGTCTTTCGCTGTGGAGAAACCATCCGATCCTTTCCGCCTCTTCGCGCGCTGGAAGCGGCGGCGCTTGATCGGACCTGTGGACGGTTTCTGAGATCCGATCTCACCAAGGGATTGGAGAGTGGATGGATTGGATATACAATACCCAGACACGACGATCCATGGAACTGCCATAGGACTGCCGCCCCTTTTTCACCCCCTGGCACCACCCCTGGCCGTTTCTCGGCAGTCCTATGGCCTATGGCAGTCCCATTAGTCGTGTCTGGGATATGTTTTACAAAACAGCATGGTCCTATAGTGGTATCAAGTTTTGGTAGTTTCAGACATGAGTGTTTTCTCAGCTTTGTGCAACACATTTCTTCTATGACATAATTAGAAACATTATATGGGTGAGACCCCCAACCAATGGGTAGACTGGTCTATTTTCCTTCTTCCAGAGGGTCTTTGGGAGGTCTGCAGATTTTAATACAGACCCATCATTTGTTTACTGTAAATACTATATAGTGTCTCCTTGAATTACCTTTTGGTCTAGATGTCTTTAGTCTACATGATCTACATCTCGCCGCTTGGGTGTTCCGCTGCTGCTTGCTTCACACGTTGATGAGTCACTCAACCCCCGGTCCAATGAAGAGTCCCGTAGCGATCTCCAAGCTGTGAGGATTCCTCCATGCATCATGCGCCAGGGTTGGATGGATTCTCCAGGTGGTCCATCGAACATCAAATTGATTTATGGCTCATCCACTCTCCTCAGCATCCCGGAGTGCGGTGGAGATCCAACCAGAAAAGCTCGGATCCAGTTACAAATATAGCTGGTCACCAGTGGTTCCAAAGACTATATATTATAAAACCATACAGCTAGAGACTCTGGTTCCTTACACAGTGGCTGCCTGAAATGCACTGGGTTCAGCTTGTCATGTGCGTCTCCAACCTATCCAGTGGATATCCTGCAACTGTTTTTTGAATTGGTTTCCCCACTAAATAGCTAGCCAGTTCGGTTTTTCGCTTTATTTTCCAGGGATGGACACCCCGCTCGGAAGTCATGCTCCAACGCATGCGATGCGATCCCTTCAGAAGGCCCGACGATCTTCGCATGAGTGGAGGCCCTCTCGAGTGGAGTTCCGCTGGGCGTGTCTGGCTTCAACAGGCGGGGTCAGCGTGTTCAGCTTGTCCGTGACCTGGACCCGACCGACCCGTCGCATGAGCCGCAAAGAGCCGACAAGACGTCGTACCCCGTAGCTGGTACGAACGATGGTACGAGACTAGCCAGACTTCCCAGGTATGAACTTGGAGTCCAGGTGATGTTTTATTGAACTAAGGTTTGACCAGGTGATCCGAGTCTTGAAAAAAGACGCGTGACCGGTGTTGCGTCTCGGCAAACGTCCGAAGCGACTTCCATCGATGGAGTGTTTGGGGTGGGGGGTTCTGAAGCAATACAACTTCGCGGGACGTGGTGCCCCGCTTTTTCCGGTCCTTTCCGTCCGGTCCAGCGCGGCGACCCGCTCCGCCGCCGCGCCACATGGCACAGTTGACGGGTGAAGAGCGCGACGTGACTCGTGACACGCAGGGGTTTCACCGACGAAACCAAGCGAGTGGACCGCCGGCCGATCGGACCGGATCGGGATGATCCGGATGAACCATGCAGATTTCTGCAGCTGGATCAGCTGCAAACAGGTGGACAGTGAAGGTGAACCCCTACAGTTTCCCAAAAAAGGCTAACTACTTGACAGTAGAGGACAACCTGGTGGTGCAGGAAGATGAGAAGGTGCCACCAGTAGCTAATCACATCGCAAATGTGTCAATCGGCCTTCAATGCATCTCAATGCCCTCATTTCTTTTGCGGAGCGCCAAAAGAGGAACCACTATCAGCTTCCTTCGACTACTATTGGATAATATTGGTGCTTTACAACTGCCAAACACCACGTGTACACACACTGTAGGGATGACGTTGTGAATACCAAAAGAGAGAAAGATCACCCGCTTTGGTCCATTTTCATGACTCCTTTCAGTGTCCAAACTTCAAAGCAACGAAGCTCGGTGTCCAGGTCCCCTGGCCTTCAGTTTGACCATTCAAAAACATGGGAACGACCTGGTTTTGTTGTCTAAAGTCCCTAGTAAAACAATTGAGCACTGGCTCTCATCAATGAACAATGGCTGTTGGAATTTTAGAAGATCCCTGTGGCCAGTGATTCCATTGGACATCGCCGAGTCCGTGGCCTGTGTCTAGCCTGTGTCGTCTCCAGCTGTGGGAGAGAAGAACACCAAGGGGTTTGGTTTTCGGACTCCGGAATCAGAATCGACCTTGCTTGCCATTGGGCTGGGTATGGGGGTCTAGCTAACTTCGGAGGTGGTTGGAGCCCTCATATAAATGAATGTTCTTCCCTATAGATTGGAGAAACACAGTGAACTTGAATTGATGGCCGACAAGACTTCTTCGAGTTTGTTTCCGATGGAGTCTCGCATACATGTCTCACTTACACTCCAACAGCACTATAACACCAATTAACATAGAAGTGAATGGCCCCAAACGGACTACCATTTTCCCCTCCGAGGGTGGTCAAAACGTCCAATGTGACTCGAGCACGCCCCGTCCCTCGTTTCTTCCAACGGGAGCCGTCGCGGGGTGTCGCGGCCCTCGCAGGACGTACTCAGCAAACGTGGTGCAGGAGGCCGTCCGTCGGGGCGTTGGATTCGGATGGGAGGTTGGAGAGTTCCAGGGACTATCCTGGAGCATCAAGTTGTCAAGCAAGAAAAAAAGCACACATTTGTTTGGAAAGTTTCTGGAAGGCAAACATGTTTTGTTCGGCAATTGTCCTGCTCTCCAGCCAATTTGAGGTGAATGTCGAAGGCTTTTTTGGCGAGAATTGAGGAGAATGGGACAAAACAAAGGCTCCATATTTTCATGTTCTTTGGGGACTTGCTGAAACTTTTGGTATCAGAAGTTGTTTCACATGCATGAACAACTGTCTTCTTCTGGCTGTTGAGTCGAGTCTTCATGCTGTTCATCCAGGCCTGCCTGGTGCCAGAGTCCCCACTACAAGAACTGCGAAGCCGTGTGCTGGTGTCCTGTTCCAATGGCAGGACTGCTGGGCCGGTCCAGGTCTGACCCAGTTCGAAGCTGCAAGAGAAGTATCTCAGCTGGGTCGCTTTATATAAGAGAAGCCGTACGGGAGGTTTGACCCAGACACGTCCATGGGACTGGCATAACATGGCATATTTGCGGATTGTTGGTGGTTGAAAAGGCTCTCGCTTGTGCATGAGCAAGTGGCTCACTTGCACATCGCAGGGTTCACGTATGCATCACCTGAATCGGCATTCGGTTCACTTGCACACTTTGCACATGGGGTAATGACATGCACTTCCACCAACATTCATATCAAACATTCCAATGTATTCCAATGTTGAACTGGTGTGGGGAGAGACCAAATGCTGTTCACTTCGACTAACATATCCCCACATTCCAGTCGTTCACTTCGACCAAGATTCATTCTGCTATTTTTTTTCAGTGGTTTAGCGTTGGGTATTCAACTACAGGCACATGGCTGTGGATCAAACCTGGAGCCCCAAATGGTGGGTTGACATCCCGGACATAGAGGAATTGGTTCAGTTGATCTGCGGTCAACCAGGGTTATGGGGTCTTGACCCACCACCACATGAATGGACCAAATGAGCTAGATTGGTCCAGGAAGTCTGCCCGGCGTTCCATGTTGCATCATGTTGCTAATCTGCTAAGGGGTTGAATCGCGATGACTGTCGCGACCATCTTTGGCACACAGTTTTGCGGTGGAGAAGCGTGTCATGGATCTCTCTTCAGGTACAATTACAAGCAAGTTGTTCAAACAGCTGCTGGAGAAAGAGGATTTGTTGCACCGGCTGCAACAGAACGTCCTTTCGTTCTTTTCGGGTGAGATCATGCCACACACGTACGCGAGAAAAACACACACCACAGAATCGATCTTTTTTCACGCTGAAAAAAGCGAAGTCTGTTGAACAATGATGAACAAGGGATAAAAAGGGTATACATTTACATGGAGTGTTTGGATGAGGAACCAACCTTATCTCTCTCCATTGTTCGACACATTGATGATTGTTTCGGAAGCATCCAACATCAGGGCATGCCGCAGAGATCGGATTGCCCAAACCGGCTTCGCTTGTCCAGGGCCAATATTCCAGCCATGATTGAGAAATGTGGCTACAAAGTGGCCGCATGGCTTGGGCCGGGAGATGGGGAAGGGGGGCAGGTGGCTTGACAGACTGGTGACCATCGGACCAGTGTCCGAACATGATCCCCCAACTTCCAGCAAGTAGTATTCAGAAGACCTAGAATGGACATGTAGGGGAAAATTGGGTTTATGCCTTGAGCCATATGATTAAATATGTTTGAATATATTAATGCTGCTTTAAACATCATGTTATCATATGTGATACATATATATATATACAGATATATACAGTTAATTATACAGAGAGAGGAAGAGAAAGAGATACCCTCTCCTTCAAATATCATTAACAAATTGTTGTAGTCTAAAACTGTTAGTAAAACAATGGTTGTTTGTGATTCAAACTAAGTCAATGGCAGCCAGTAATCCCAAAGTGTATGTATACATATATATCATATATATAGCTTTATATACATCGCAAAAGCAAAGCTCTTCTATTTACACGTTTTGTTTATCTTCTATGGTGCACCACACTCTGTGGATATATATATATATATATTATATTATATATATATGGGCCGCTGGTGGCTTGAGTGAGATCTGTGATACCACAACCAGACCCGTCCAAGGACATTGTTTGACTTATTTTTGTTTATAGGGTCTGATGTTCCGTTATTTTGACAGTTTTCTCAAAGCAACGACAATAGCATCCGGTTGTTTGGCTCAAAGTGTGCTGCGTTTGTGGTGCCCGCGCGCAGGCCAGTTAGGGAATTCTACGTTCTAAGTCTATTTCTGTCAGTTTTGCAAATGATCAAGGACAAACGGAAGGGTAGTGTACAGAAAGGGTTTTGCCAAAACCTTCCTGCTAACTTCGTAGTAGGCCCGAGATATTCGTGGAACCTAGCCCCATTCGCGGACCATTCGTGGAATGGTGGACCCTTGGGAAAACAAACTGCACGAAAAGTCAGAAAGCTTCGCAGAGCTTCGTGGAAGGTATTTTTGATGTACTAACTTCGTAGAAGCACGTCCCTTTCCGTACACACCCTCCATTTTGCCTTGTCAAGGCGTTTGACACACATTATTTGCTCAATTGCACACAAGTGGCTTGTTTCTGGCTTCAGGTCTTTCCTTTTCCAAAAGGTAACCTGGTATGGTAGTTCTTACCAGATAATTGCCCAAGAAATCACAGGTCTTATGGCCACTCCACAAAAACGCCTGCATTGGTCGTTCCGATCTGTTCTGAGCCTCTTTTGGTATCACCAAGGCCGCTGTCAAGCAAGTGCAGGCAAGG
The DNA here is from genome assembly GCA_963970005.1 of Durusdinium trenchii. Taxonomy (NCBI): domain Eukaryota; class Dinophyceae; order Suessiales; family Symbiodiniaceae; genus Durusdinium; species Durusdinium trenchii. The sequence goes on along the minus strand of CAXAMN010021518.1, from coordinate 800,740 downwards.
CCGGGTCAGAGGCCCTGGTGGACATTGTGCAAGTCGCCCCTTACACCAAAAGAGCTCTCAGTTGACCAGCACAACTGAGATGTGTTGATGAGGCAAGACCTGAGGCAGGGATTGGCAGTCCTGACGCCAAAACAGCCAGGGGTGTTTGGTTCATTTCAGGGGCGACATATACCCACCTCACAACTCTCGGCTCAAATCCGCAAGACTGCTTAGGGCCAATCCGTATATTGATGGTACTGGAATAGTTGCTTACATATACGTATGATAAATGTATGTATGCAATTGGGGTTGTCCCATCACTTGTAACAGTCGGTAAACAATTTTCGTGCAACTGAACCATCATCCACTAGGCCCAGGGTGTCTGGGATATACCCAATGTATGTATCCCAAAGGCTCATTGGACCCTCAGTTCGCTAGGATTTTGACCCTCACAACTAGGGTGACATGGACCTCAAACATGTAGCAGTTGGTTCGGGTCCAGGGTCGCGTCTGGGATATAACTATTCCAGTTTTATGGATGGTCTTAGATGCAGACCAGTGGCAGACCAGTCTGACCCCAGTCATGCAGGGATGAGAAACACCTTTGTTTCACGCCGACCAGGGGGACCCGCGCGCAGGTGGGAGGCTTCTCTTTGGGGCAGATGCAAGAAGGTCAGTTGCAAGCAGCCACCCCTGAAGAGGAGGCTCACCGACTTCCAAAATCGATGCTTTCCAGTGACGTGGGGATTGATGGAAGATTGATGAAGAGCAAGTCCAGGAGTCTTTTTGTTGCCTCTGTGCTGAACGCATCAAGTTGTTTTTTGTTCAATGTCATGTCTGAATTCGTCCGAGAGATGTTCGTTTCGCTTGCAGGCTTGGGCATGTCAACTTGCAGGCCGAGTGTCACGATCACTGCTGTGGAGTCAGGAAGACCAGGAAGAGAATAACGATTCTACATGATTCTACTAGGGTGTGTATTTCAAGAGGGAGACACCCAATCAATGGGGAGAGTGGTCTATTTTACCTTCTCCCAGGGGTCTTTGGTCTCCCAAATCTAATGCACACCCACCAAGACTAAGAGTGTTAAACTACAAAACCAGGTCAGCTGACCTCGTTTTTAATGGTTGAACGGAATGCCAGGACCCAGGAATACAACACATAGCCTTTGAATCAAAAACCCAACCTCGGTTGACCACAGTCACATGATCGAAGATCGAAGAGAATAGAGAAGTTTATGTCTCCCCACTTCAGCTCTTGGCCCGCAGTCAGATGGGGAAGTGTTGGGTTGTCTCTCCATCCAACGAAAGTCCGTCATTTGGACTGCTTGGGGCCATCAAGAACCTCTTCAAAAAGGTGCAGATCCGTTCATATGGACTCCCTCGTAAATCTACCTGCGATATCCATGGTCCAGATATGTTTGAATACTGGGTGGTGATTTCAGATATGTTTGAAGGTCGGGATGATTTGAAGCCACTGATTCTATATATTTCTGAAGTGAGTTGAAACCACCAACCAGCTGAGCCGCTCTAAAAACCTGCCTTTACATCTTAAGTAAGGACCTTGTCATATCGAATTCCGCGTAAGCAAAACCCTGGGTTGCGTAAGACTGCGTAAGCATTTCGCGTAAGCATTTCGGAAGTTTGCTCTGCGTAAGCAAAAGTGAGGGCCGCGTAAGCAGCGCGTAAGGCCTCGCGCAAGGAAAGTGATACGACATAGGGAGTGACTGCAGGTTTTTAGAGTGGCTCAGCTGGTCATTGGAAGGCTCCGGCCCAATTCATCTCTTTCATCCAGAAAGCACCGCTCGCCTGGGAGGCTTCGCTCGATTTTTGGTGGGTTTTCGCCTCCCAATCCTCCCAGGTGTGAGACAGTCTGAACCCCCGGACAGTTCGCTGGGCGGGCCATAGAGTCATTCGAGTTCACCGGGTTTTGTGGTCATCTTCATCCTTACCGACCTCACAGGTGTTGGAACCCCACCATACGTAGCCTAGCCCACCATACGTAGCCTAGCCCAGCTGCATGCGCAAAGCTGCATGCGCGATTTGCGGCGCAAAGCTCCAGGCCTTCCTGTTTCAGAGTATCCTGAAGGCTTTCTACCTGAAGGATCTCAGGCGGACCTGACTTCCTCGTAGCAGACAAATCCACAGAAACCTGGGTCTTTGGGACTGGCATATTTACATCCCTATGAATCCAAAGACACGCCGCTCATTTGCAGATTCCGCACAAAAAAAGAAACACGTGCTATTTGCCGAGTATGTGAATAGTACATGATTGGATTGTCAGGGCATAGCTTAGGGCGGTTGAGAAATCAAGCGGTCGATCGGCCCCGTCTCCCACTGTCGTGGTTGGCTTTCGCGTCGGTCACGTCGTGGCTACACGTCGTCGCCTTGGATGGTCGACGGCACTTGAACCCTTGGCCCAGACACGACTAATGGGACTGCCGTAGGACTGCCGAGAAACGGCCAGGGGCGGTGCCATGGGGGGTCAATGTAGGTAAATATGGCCGTCCCATGGAGTGTTTGGGTTGGATTTGGCTGCAACGTTGGAGATCTCATCAAGATATCGCAATTCTGCGGAGTCGTCTCGAGACATTGGCAAGCAGGTGAACGCAGGAGGATTGCACTCAATCAGTCATTGTTTTGTTCATCATTGACTCAGCTTACTTCAGCGCCCTGGTCCTATCTTATTCCTGATAGGTGTCCTCCTTCACACCCAAGATGAAATGAGGCTGCAGTGTTCATTAAGGCCGGGCACCCTCTCCTTTCCATCCCTCCATACCTGCATTTCGGACTTTCTATGATTTTCTATGCACTTGTTGATTGTCATTGATTTTCGGGCTGCTGGGGATGTGGGTTTTCTATGGTTTTCTAGTCAGAAAGACTTCAGAAAGCAATCCAAAAAGGATTCGACGAACGCATTCGACGTCCATCCCGTCCAAAGCGGGGAGACCCACTGAGCCGCAGCGAGCTGACCTCAGTTGGACCTGGTCAGTTGGGTCATATGTACAGTCGAGTCGTGCCTGTACATATGACCCAACTGACCAGGTCCAAATGCAGATGTGGTTTTCAAGAGCAGGTTTGGACCTGGGTCAGACTGGCCCTATCATTGATGGGTTCTTCTCCCAAGGGAACTGCAAACTGATAGGGCAGAACACCTGTGATTACCACTCTGCCCGGTCACCAGGTGGAGGCCGCGACAGATGCGCGCAGAGGTCGACGTTCAAAGCCAAAGCGATAAAATGCTGCGGCGGTGACTGCGGGTTGTGAGGAGCTTTTCGCGTTGAAAGATGACCCAAACCGAAACCCCATGAACCCCCCCAGGCCTATGAAATCTCGATCTATGGAAGAATTCCAGAATCTACATCCATCCCAGAATTGAATTCAGGGAAAATCAACAGGAAAACCATAATTTGCGGGGTGAAAAGAAGGGTTTCTTGCAGATCTTCCCTTATAAATAAACCGTAATAAACAATTACTAAATTTCAACCACCGAATTAAGGATGTTGGACTACACTGTCATGGTCGCACGGTCGGAAGGCCGAGAAATGCAGCATTCACCTACCCAAGAAGTATATGGGATCACCGGTCACCTGTTTTTGGGGATCACCGGGATCACCTGTGTTTGGGGGGAATTGGGGGACACCGCATCTTTCACAAGAACAGGGTGGAGTTCGTTCGTTCATCCGGTGGGGCACCGATGGATGTCCGAAGGGCACCGCGAAGCGCGAGCGCGAGGTTCCGGACCGATGTGGAGGGTTGGTGCGTCCAAAATCCACCACTAACAGCACCGAAACAAGAGGGTTTTGTTTTTTTGGGGGGGGGAGGTTGGTCTTTTGCATGTCCAAAACCATAATGAGTTAAGGTCAAAATTATGTTGAAACGTTTTGGAACTCACCTAAGACTTTATCATCTTCCGTTGAAAAAGATGCACCCTGATTGAGTCGTTGGGACCGACCTCGGCGAGCCAGGGGACGAAGGAAACGCCCGGTACAGGTGGACCCGAAGCAAACCCTTTCTAGTTGAGGGACTTTGGTCAAAAGCCCTAAAATACTGTGCAGAGCGCCATGTGGCTGGTAAACATTCGCCCTGTCACAGTGAGGCTTGTGTGAAGGTGTTTAAGTGGTATCTTTTGGTGTATACTGTGTATACTGGACAAAAAAGAAATTTTGCCCAGTCAATTCTCCGGTTGCACGGGATCGTTTGCTGGAGGGCAGATGCTGCGTCGTCTCGCAGTGTTTCTGCTCTCGGCTAACAAGTGGACGTACCGATGCATGTGGAACAAGCGGTGCAAAGGTGTAAAGCAGTGCAAAATCGCAGAGAGATAGACTTTCCAAGCAGTTCACTTGCTGTCTCTCTATTTGTTCACTTCAGGTGCCGGAACACTGGCGCCACCATAAGCTCGTTGTGACCATGTCAGATGGGGCGCATAAGATCTTTGTGGGCGGGCTCCCCCAGGTGGCGGCGCGCGGGTAGCGAGGGGTGTGACGCAGGAGACCTACCCAGTCAGTGGATGACCTTTAACCGTTTTTTGGAAATTGAGGGACTCAGTTGTGGTAGGTGCTTGACTTGTTCTTTATTTTGGGAAGACACATTATTGATATGTTTGTGTAAAGATGCGCCAAGTGCCTTTCGGGAGCCTAAAACGGAAACGATTGGGGACTAATAAATTTATGCGCAACTTTCGAGGTTTTGGGGCTCCGAATTGGTCAGGGGTTGGATTGTTTTGAAGGCGGCAGCTGCTCCCTGCTTTTGAGTGGACGGGTTTGTTTGGCTGTCCTTGCTAAATCGAGTACATATGTTGTTGCAGGATAACTTGTCCGTCAATAAGAAACAGAAGAAGCGGTTCTATTTTCCAGTTGAAGCTAAGAAGACAAACAGAGAGGTGTTTCTAAGTGTCCTGGGTCCGTCCGGTGCCTAAGACGAGTCATGGGTTTTGCTTCACCACAACCCCAGACACCCATTCTGTTTGGAGGGGTCTCGATGGTCGTCATCGTCGATGGTCTCGATGGCCAGGATTGCCCACAGGAGATGCTTTCCGATTACTTCGGCAAATTTGGCAGCTTGCGACAAGGGCCTCCGGGTAAGGTGGACACCTTTTGGTCAAGGTGTACACCGTGTACATCCTGATAGGCGAACTCTTGACCCACTCCCTGCGATTCATGAACCCACACCCCGCGTACTGTTAGGTTGAACCCGTCAAAAGACCGAATTCTTCGAGATTCTTGTGTGTTTCAATCCAGAAAAGACAATGATGTCGGCGAAATCAGCTGGGCGTTTTGATAGATCCACTGACCCTATAGTATAGTTCGACCATGAAATGAATCGTTGACCTGTTTTTGTAGTCCAAAATCCTGAATTAACATGAATTAACCATGGTTCCCATTCCAGGAGCGGCTGGAACACCACGTGGAATTCAAATTATTTATTCCTTGTTCACATTTGGTTCACCTCCTTTGACAGGGCCTCCGCCACAAGGACACAGGGTGTTTCGAAAGAACACCTAGACCAATACTAGACTTTGCACCAGTGTCAGAGCTCCTTGCTCCAATTCAAACCCCTTCAAACCCTTCTTCAAAACGGGAGCTACTCGCTCAGTCACCTTGGAGTTCCTGCTTCTCACCAGTTCCTACTCGCCTCGAGCGACTGCATCGAACACCACATCGTGCAGTGCGGTGGGGAAATCGCCGGCGATGCCGCTCTCTCGGAGGTCGACGGCTCGACCGGTCGCTTCGGCGCGGTCGTTGAGGTAATATCACTGACGTGGTGGTGATGACCGACCGCATGACAGGCCGATGCCGAGGCTTTGGCTTCGTGACCTTCGACGCTAGCCTAAAAGATAGACCGAGCTGGGTCGTAGCACCGAAGCGAAGAGCCTTTTGACACCGGGGCAGGGGTGGTTTCTGGCGTCAATGTACGGTATACTGTACATGCAGGGTGTGGGATGTGGAGGAAGCCAGTGTGGATGGAGGCCATGGTAGAAGGTGTAGGGGGGTCAAGTCACGCTGGCGCAAGGGCAAAAAGCCATTCTTCGGTTTCAGGCGATGGACCTGACTTCAAAAAGCGAACATGCGATGATGGACCCATCGGATCAGCTCGCTAAATCCGTTGGCGACGATCTATTTGCAAGACACCAAGCAAAACGCAAAAAGTCAAAAAGTTGGAAAAGGTAAAGGAAACGAAAGCACGCAGCGAGACTTTTCGACTGTTCGAGACTTTCTGACTTTTTGAGACTTTTCGACTTTTCGAGATTCTTGGACACCAGTCACATGCCGTGCCCTTCAACAAAAGTCTAGCAGAATTGATCCAAACGTTGCTTTTGCTCTTACAGACAGAGAGAGGATCTGGAGGTCAAAACACGCAGCCCCGATGACCTTCAAAAAGAGACGCCCGCCAAAAGGACCCGACGAGCCCCGGGACCTTTTGGCGGGAGACTCTTTTTATCATCGTTCCCTTTTCGTGCACTTCTCGACTTTTCGCAACGTGTCGACTTTTCGACTTTTCGCGACTTTTCCACTTTTCGCGAAAAGTTTAGAGAGCAACTAGATCCAGCTCACACAGAAAAGCAACCAGAGCCCATCCTGACCCTGTAAAGAAATGAGATAGGAGATGATGCACAATTTCTGTGGTATGTCGACTCCCGGTAGACGACTTGTCCTGTAATTGGGCCTGAAATGCGTTCCACACTCTCTATATTTTAGCTGCTGCTTCATTCTATCTCACTTTAGAGGTCCTACTCGTCATCCTAAAGTGTGAGCCGCGCTGTTTCCTCAGAGTCTCTATCAGGACATCCTCGCGACTTCAACGGGCCGCAGTCTTTAGCCGTCAGACAGAACATGTTTTTAAAAGCCGCACCCGACTCGGAAAAGCTTCTACAATGTTCTACAGGTCTTCAGAATGGTGGCTTTTCAATGGAGACTTCTCCAAGTGGGAGGTGACTACTGACCGGTTTGACCTGCCCACCAAGGACACTGCAGACGCAGTAGAGGCGGTGATGGCTTCTTGGAAGAATATGAATCTGCAAGAAACACGAACCATCAATGGCATTGAATTGACCAGCAAGGAATAGCCAAGACATACATGCTGTTGACGCGTATAGCAAACATTGGACGTTTACCAAGCTACCCATGGACCTTCCTCTCTGAGGAGTGCACATGTTAGTCAGGACAGCATAGATATGATACGAACGGACCCCGTATGGATTCATTGTGTTGTTCGTTGGGTCCTCTTGTGGTATGATACAGACATGCAAAAAGGAAGCCGCGGGTTTGGATTTGGTGTCAGACGTCACGTCAGGAAATGTTAGATGTTCTTTTCCGAACGCGAAGGTATGGCAGATAGCCTGTGTTCAGCTCCCAAATGATTCGGATTGGCGTCTGAGTTTGGTATGGCTATTTTCGCAGGTCTGACCACATGCTGGTGTCATCTATTATCCCTACCGGTCCAAAGACCTAGTAAAACCTTGGGACCTTTATTTCCTTTAGTGGTGTTTGCCCCTGTCGTTTCCTGTGACTGACAGGGGCAGCACGGAGAGCACCAGATCCTTGGGAAGTGGGTGGACTGTAAGAGAGCTACGCGTGAAGGCAGCAAAGGCGAGGCACCGAAGAGCTGTGGCGCCGACTTCTTTAGTGAGCCAGATCCTTAAAACTATGAAATGGCTGGGACTGGGGAGTTCCATCTAGAACTGTTTCTGGTTGACACCCTTAGAGGCTTAATTATATAAGTGATCTTAAGTGGCCTCAATCTCGTATCTGAAGGGTTACTTTGAAAAACCACAAACATGTTCACCGAAGAGTTGTTGGTGTGAAACATCGTCATATAAACTGATGTAGACAGTTGATGAAGAAAAACTTGGCTATAAGACTGGAGAGAAACAACGACTTTTCACATGGGGAAGTTCTATGAATCAAGAGGTCTACAGTCTACAGTTAAGTTGATATGGTAAACCAATGTACGTTGCTTCAGTCTACAGTCACTACAGTCTACAGTTACTGTCATCCTTTGTGTCATTTCCAAGTAAGTTGCTTGGTCTCTTGAGTGCTTAGGTTTAATCAAGAGTGTCGAAAGACATGGGTTTTCAGATCAAAAAGGTCGCCCATTTTGTCGCCAGGTCGACCAGACGAGGTATTGGGTGTCGCCTGACTAGGTCGAAACGCACGCGCACGGACGTGGAGACGCTTTTGAGGCCCCCTTTGGTTCGGGTCCGGAACCCCTACATTTCGATCGGTCGACTGACTGGGAGCGATTGAAGAACTAGGTGGTGGGGCTCGTTTGTTAAAAAATAACTTTACTCCCACTGAGGGATATGTTTTAAGCGAGTTGAAACCATCAACCAAGCAGCGATTTTGCTTGACGATCTTTGAGACGATCTTGTCGATCGGATGTTGGGTCGGATCTCACATCTGCTGGGTCGCTGATCTTCGTCCCTGAAAGAACCCTGGGGCTCCAGTCGTACCTTCTAAGAAGGTGGGACTGGGGCGCTTAGACTGTTACAGGTAATGGGAAACACCCAATCTCTTAAAGAGAGAGAGAGAGAGAGATTGATGAATCTTTGGTTCGAATTTACCCTGATCCTTGCAAACTCAGCCGAGTTTCTTCGATATGATCCACCACATAGTAGCAGGTGTGCCTGCAGCGAAGGGTGGAGGTGGTGGAAAAGGTGGAGGACACGAGGGCGGACGTGTCAAATGGATGTGGGATGTTGTGGCTGGTCCAAACACGAGCAAGTCAAGAGGCTGGCAGTGCTATTGACTGCAAAGGTATATGAACTCCAGCTACGAATGGTTTATACTATAGTCAGTGGATGGTTTATTATACCTATACATTAAAGGATGGTTTATACCTAGTCAAGTCAGTGGATCACCTGCGCTTTCCCCACGAAACCAAGAACATGTGACAGTGACCCTTCGGCTTTCGCCGAACGCTTCGATTCTCGGGATTTGCGGAGTCAGTCGATGCTCGGGATGCTTCGGTTGAAGCGCCCTCCCTTTTGCCCCCTCTGTGGATTGATGTACACGGTTGTTTGTGACGAATTCGCAGGTTTGGAACGGATCAGTCCTGATCAGTCCAGCCGGATGGCACAAGAGAGGAAGTAAGAAGATGGTCAGATGGCCCCATGGCGCCTGAAAACAGGGCGGAGCAGTTGTTTCTTTTGGGGTGAGTGTATATGTCTCAGAATATAGCATGTTCATGCGTGTTCCATGTTCCACATGGCCGCATGTTATTTGCATGCGAATCTCCTGCAGATATGTATGACCCGTATGTTGTTCAGTTGTCGCCTCAACTCCAGTTTCTTGTATCCTGAGACCTTTTTAGGAGGATTTGGGAAGGGCTACGGCGGCTACGGTGGAGGATATGGTTTGACACTCAGCTGGCTGGCGGAGAGAACATATTTGAGGATGATATTTCGGTACACGATGATGATGAACTTTAAGGCCTTGCCCATTTGATTGGTAAAGTAGTTGAACCTTATTGGAGTTGAATGCTTGGAAAACCTGACATGAACACCTTTAGCAGTTGTAGCAAGTCATCCATGGCGACCCAAGACATTCTCCATGTCCTTGTCCAACGTCGTCAGGTGGCGGCTGTGGCAAGGGCTCCTATGGTGCTCTGGCTTGCAGGACTTCGACGGAGTTCGTTTTAGAAGACTCAGACGGACGCACCGTTCGACTTAGACTAGACACTCCCATGACACCAGGGAAGTGCCCCCACATGGCTGTGAGTCAAAGCCTAAAGCCCCAGGGTTTTCACGCTGGTAGGTTTCAACCAGCTTTGACCAGGTCGGTCTCCTGCCATGACGAAACCCACATCAAACCGGGTCGTACCCGTTCGGACGGCGCCGTTGAAGAAGAGGTGCCAAGCAAGAGAGGTTGGACCGGATTGTATGGTTAAGTGACCTTATAGGATCCTACTGGGGTATATGATCTAATTATGGGATAGTGACCGTATGGTCAAGTATTGTATGGTTAAGTGACCGTTCACATGGGATCCTACTGGGGTATATATCGGATAGTCTATATATAGGGTCCTTCAACCTTTGTTGGAGGTCGACTGGAGGGTCCCTCAAATTCACGCGGAACGCAACATCTTCTGGGGTGGAGAAAAACGAGAAAAAGCAACTGTGGATCAGAAGCGAATTGAGAGGACTCACACGGATGCGATTCACTTGCTGTGTCGTCGTGGATTACCAAACCATGCGAGTCATGATCCTAACTATCCATAGGGCTCCAAGTACCTTCTCAGAAGGTGTTTGGGGTGGGTTCAGAGGGTCCAGATACCTTCTGAGGAGGTACGACTGGAGCCCTAGGGTATATTTGAACACCCCCAACTTGGAGAGCCACCGAGAGATGCCCCAACCAATTGGAGATGCTGGGGTCATTCCACGACGCAATGATGCAGGGTTGATATGGCAAGCAGATGGGACACGGACACACTTAGATGGTTGCTCGCAAGAGCTAGGATCAGTATGAAGTCCCACTTTAGACGATTACATTACCAGCTGCATTGTAGACCTTGACTTGCAAACGGAATGGTGAAAGAGTCGGCTTTACTTGAAATGTTTAACATTTGGTGAAACGAGAAGGAGCCTAGAGTTAAAAATTGTGGCAGGTACATCACGGTGATCAGCCGATCCGCATGTACTGTGGCCGCTTCGTTGGACCATCGCTCACAGCACATGGATGGTCCCCCTGCCTCTTTTTCCGCGCTGTTTTTTGATTTGGAAAAACTGCGCGCTAATAGCGATACCAGGAGCCCTTAGTAGCGAAACCAGGGGCCCCTAGTAGCGTTCTCTGTGACTCAAAACCTTAGGCACAGGTGTGGACACACACACACACACACGAAGCCGTACTCGGCGCGCTCTCCCCTGGCTGGAAACTAGTAGCGAGGCCAGGAGCCCCGAGTAGCGTCCTTACTCCCCGTAGAACGGCCAGAGAACGGCCAGAGGCCCCTGGTAGCGTCCTGGCTCCTAGTAGCGAGACCAGAAGCCCCTAGTAGAGTCGTTTGTGACGCAGAGCCTTAAGCACATGTATGGGAACATACACAACCGTAGTCGGTGCGCTCTTTGCACACATAGCGCCAATATTGGCGCTGCGGACAATTACTAGCCACCTAAAAAGCCTTAGAAAGACAGACAAAGCAAACAAAACAAAAGCAGACTAAGAGGGCAATGAAAGAAAGATAGGTGTAGTTACGAGGCCCACTTAGTTGAACGAAAGTAGTTAGCGAGCGGGACTTTGGTCTTATACCACCCGGGTAGCTAGAGGTAGGACAGGAGAAATAGAAGGAAAGGCACCAACACACAAGTGTGTTGAGTGCGACTTCCTTCTATAACCCTAGGTAGCGGGTGGGATAGCAACGGAGGCCTGGGGCAGGGAGGGGTGGCCCAAGGGCTGTCATCATTGACATGGACGGCGGACCCATTTCTGACAAGCATCTGAAACCTCAAGAAACCTAAAGAAAGGCCTCCAGAAAAAGAAAAGCAACAGGAAGAAAGAAAAACCCAAACGGAGCAAGAAAACCCACTCTCGTTTCGCGCTCTCGTCCGGCCTGTGAATACTTAGCAGCGTGACATGGACATGTGGATACTTAGCCGTATGCAAGAAGTTGATCTCAGTGAGCCCTGCGGCCTAGTATCAGTGGTATCATGCAGCACCGCAGATCAAGGGGAATCAAGAGAAGTCCAGGAGTGCAGACGGAGCATTCAGGGTGGGTCCCCCAGGATCTGGGTCTGTGCACATGCAGCGCCCCCTCAACGGGGATCACACCACACCCCTCAGTGGGACTCTGTGGCGATACAGACTTAGATGGTTGCTCGCAAGAGCTAGGATCAGTATGAAGTCCCACTTTAGACGATTACATTACCAGCTGCATTGTAGACCTTGACTTGCAAACGGAATGGTGAAAGAGTCGGCTTTACTCGAAATGTTTAACATTTGGTGAAACGAGAAGGAGCCTAGAGTTAAAAATTGTGGCAGATACGTCACGGTGATCAGCCGATCCGCATGTACTGTGGCCGCTTCGTTGGACCATCGCTCACAGCACATGGATGGTCCCCCTGCCTCTTTTTCGCGCTGTTTTTTGATTTGGAAAAACTGCGCGCTAATAGCGATACCAGGAGCCCTTAGTAGCGAAACCAGGGCCTGGTAGCGTTCTGTGTGACTCAAAACCTTAGGCACAGGTGTGGACACACACAAATACCGTGAGCACATCAGACAGCGATCGTAGGCAAGGCTTATTTGTCTCAATCAAAGACAAAGGTGATCTATAGTGGATTGAGAGTAGATGCCACAGACCCCAAGAGGTGGTTTATATGGAACTTTATCTAGAGGACATCTTGGGGTTTGTGCCATCTACTATGAAACCACTGTAAGCATCCGGACCTGAACCAGTTGGGGATTGGGGTTGGCTTCTGGAGTCCCGAGTCGTGCTCCATCGCCTTCACCATCGGTTTTGTTGAAGGTCCGGATCCACGTCACCACGTCGGTAGAAATGGGCCGAAGCTCGGGCCGAAGCTCGGGGGGGCCGTCTTGGGCCGAAGCATACTTCCGGTGGTCCATCGTTGCATCGCTTGACACGTTTTGGATTAACGGGCAAGACAGGCAGCTTCGGCTTCCAAGTGCGTGCTACCGAGGCCCTCCGCCATATACCGCTTACGGCGGTTACGGAGGTTATGGAGGCGCAGTCTGTTTCACGCGGTCACCGGTCACGAAACGGTGCCATCGGCGCTAAATCATGCGGAGAGCAGGAAGATGGACGAAAATAAATGAACTGGTCAAGGACTGCTGTGAATACAGCTGAACTTGAAAACTGAACTATTTGATAGTTCAAGCCCTCATTTCAGCTGAAATTTGATACAGCTGAACTCTTCAAAGCCTCCGGGTTCTACTTCTGCCACTTGGAGAAGTCTCCATTGAAACCCCCGCCATCCATTTTTTTGGGGAAAACATATTGGGAGACCGTTGGTATCAGCGACTGTTACGGTCTCAGCGGAAAGCGGCAGGGGCTCTCAGTACTTCGATCCTTACGGATGACCCGACCGGGGAAAGGAAGTAAGTATCCTTAGGGCTCCAACCATATCCTCAGAAGATGGTTAGACCCCCCTGGCACCCACCCCAACCACCGAACCTCAGGAGGTGGGCCAGGAGCCCTAGGGTATAGACAGGGCTGTTTGACCATTTGGTCCGGTCATACCAAAACAGTACTCAATGAGGTCGGCTGGATGTCCGGTTTCACTTGGTCCAACTGACCTGCGGTTTGGAGTGGCGCGGCGCACGTCTCCCACGCGAGAGTGCTGAAGAGGTGGTGCCAGGAGAGACTTTCATGTGAGACTTTCAGATTACTGTACTTGTTCCCAGACACTCCATGGAGTGTTTAGGTTTGTTGCCTTCGCGGCGGCATGTTCGGATCAGTCATGGACATCAACCTTCTATACTTCCACGCTTCACTTCACTAGTAGAAACGTTGAGAAGCAGGCAGCTGTCCTGGGGTCAAGCTGGATGGTTTTCGTGCCAATCACAATGACTCGCGCTTCCTCACAGTTTGGAGGACCTCACGAGGTGTCCACCATTTCCAAGTAGCAAAAACAACGGCTCCAACGGTTCCAAGCCCCTTCGCTATCAGCTGCAACTGAAGGCAAACTCAACGAATCCGGGCCCTCTAGTCTAGGCCCGACCTCCGCCGAGAGCTCGACCTCGCAGTCTTAGGATCACATGAAACTCACATGGAGTTGCTTCAAACAACGGTGAAACTTTGGAAGACAGAGTCTACAAAGAATCCAGTGAGTTACGGATCACATGTGAAAAAAGGGCCCGCTCTTCCAGAGCGGCCCGCTGATCTTCGGGCACGATCGATTCCATCATCACTCCGAGCTTTTTAGGGTCACCTGGGTCGACTGTTTCACCCGATAGCTCCACATTCTCATAGCGCTCATAGGCTAGACTCAGACCTTCCAAGCTTTCCCAAACCCTCCCTCACCACCTTATGAGGTAGTTTAGCCCTTGGGTCTGGGTGTGTATTGAAACAGGCAGACCTGTTCTGGAAGGTTCGGAAAATAGACCAGTCATGAGCAGTCTACCAGGGGATGGCCCATCCAAAACCTAGGTTTCCCGGAGCAACAAAAACATGGGTTTTTGTATGTGAAAGCCTTTGTTTTGCATGGGAAATTGGTGACCGGGCCCCTGCTACACATTGGTTGAGAGGGGTCCCCCCCTGTTCAACATACCAACCAAGTCTCACGGCGCCGGGCGTTGGAAGAAGGCGGCGCCGCCTATGGTGGTGGCTACGGTGGATATGGAGCAGCCGCACGGCGGAAACGAAGACCCAACGCAAAGACGGGCCGCCGGTTCTTTTCGAGGAACCATATTTGAGGGGATCCAGTTACCACGATGTCGCTGGTAACCACTGGTTCCAGTTCGACTAAAACCATAGACTGAACGAATCCCTGCTTCCTACTACTAGTGGTTTGCCTGGGATCCACTGGGTATCATATATTGAGATGAACCACATCGAGGGGATTGAAGGGGTGTGGACTTCTAAGTCCCCATACATAAATCCCCCAAGGATGGTGGATGAGACGCATAATCCCAAGAGAGAAGGTACCTTGCCCAGACATGCACATAGGGTGGTCAAAACCGGGTGACCCTGGTAGATCACCGACAATGCATAGATGACCAGGTCAATCTACCAGGCAACTCCGGGTTTTGACCCACTGCCACATACCAGGGGGTGGTGGTGTGTGTAGGCGTCCGTGTAGGCAATTCCAGTCTTCCGGGTCTGCCGAGTCCAGGGTCACGATGACCCTGCGGACCATCCATGCATGGAATATACATACCAATGAACTCCCCAAACCGAGTTATAGTCTTGGCATGTCTTGGCCGTCCCCTCATCCCATTTTTTCTTTTTTGGGGTTTCCCATGGCCCCCACAAGGTAACTGTTCCGGACATGGAAGGTTTGGGTCAGGTACCAGACCCCATCCCAAACACTCCATGGGACTGGAAGTATATACAGTGTGTATATATATATAACAATAGTAATAGTCTAAATAAATTTGTTTTTGATTGTTTTTTTTGTTGTATTTTTGTCTGTGCTTGTATTGCTTCTCACTGCTTCCTGCTTCTATTGCTTTTCCTTCTTTTCTGTGCTTGTGTTGTTTTTCCTTGCTTCTCACTGCGTTTGTGCTTTTCCTGCTTTTCTGTGCTTGGTTTACTGTTCCTTGCTCTTCATTGCTTCTGTGTGAATCCTCTTTCTGTCCTTGCTTTTGCTGCTTTTTGCGCCTTCTTTCTTGCTTGGTTTGTCTTTCCTGCTGTTTGTCCTGGTTGGCATTATGTTGTTCCTTCTTCTCGTTTTTTTGTAGTGTAGTGAGTCTCTTTGATCTTTGATTAGTTGATGCTGCCGCTTTTGAGGGGTAGGTATCAAGAAAAGGTAATAAGCATCAAGAAAAATGATACATGATACGCATCAAAGAAGCAACAATACAAATACGCATCAATTAAATTCAGGCGGTTGCTTTTAGTGCCGGGTTGCTGACTATATTTTGATTTCATTGCAACTTCACCCAGCTTTCAACATAGCTTCTTCTATCCATTTGTCTACATATCTGTCTACCTATCTGTCTATCTATCTATCTATCTATCTATCTATCTATTTATCTGTCTATCTATCTATCTTTCTTTCTTATTTTATCTTATCATATCTTATATTTTCTAATCTTATATATCTAATCTTAATCTAATCTAATCTAATCTATCTATCATTCTATTCTATTCTATCCTATCCTATCCTATCCTATCCTATCCTATCTATCCTATCTATCCGGGATCCGTTCCGTCGACATGCTAAGACGACCGTCGACGTGCCAAGGGTTGTGTCCGCCGACATGCCAAAACCGGCCCTTCGAAATGCCAAAACCCAAAACAGGTCCGTGGACATGCGACAAGGGGTCCTTCGACATAGCAAAGCATGATTTGTCCGTCGAAATGCCAAAACAGGTGCGTCGATGTACGAAATCAGACCTTGGCTATGTTAAACAAAGACTTCCGCCGCCGCGTTGTCGACGGTCTTTCCGGCGTGTCGATAGGTACTACTGGTATGACATTCCACAGTGCTGCTTTTTTGTTGCCCGTACTTCAGCTCCAGCACGAGAAGAGAGCATGGCGTAAGACGAGGAAGTGCTTGCTCAGTTTTAAGAGTGCTGAGTGAACACCCAATTTGAAACCAATCAAGAATGCTGTGTAAGAGGGCATTGGAAATCACATATTGGCGTATTGTATCACAAAGTTGTAGTGAAGCAAGCGCAATATGTCAAGAAACCATTCAGGATTCCAGACGCAGGCTTTACCACAGACTTCTCTCAGCGTATGTCGCCGACATGCGAGCTTGGAAGCCTGCCCTGTTGCTGCTGCCAGTGGGGTCCTCGCTGCCCTGTGCCGAGAGTATCCTTTGCACAGCACAGGCGTGAAGTTTGTGGGAGCTTGCAAGCCCAGTTTTCCTTAAGTGTTTTCTCAAGCGCTTCCAATGGTTTGAGCTTCGACAGTGTATGTGCAAGTGTGGCTGCAGCACTGCAAGGGACCATGCTGTAAGCAAGAGTGTTAGGGAAATAGCAACATGTTCAATCGAAATGCCAGAGAGTGCGCTTCCAATGGTTTGAGCTTCGACAATGCACGTGCAAGTGTGGCTCCAGCACTTCAAGGGACCATGCTGTAAGCAAGAGGGGAAACAGCAACATGTTCAATCGAAGTGACAGAGAGTGCTGGAAATCCCACACTGTATCAAAATGTTGTGGTCAAGCAACGGAACATGTCCAGAAGCCACAGAAGACAAAGGCTGTGCCCCAGACTGCTTTCGTGTTAAGTTGCGGACATGAGCACTGTGTGCGTTCACTGCGCAACCGTGAACGCTACTCCTGCCCGCTTCTGTGCAGAATGCGGTTCTATATAGAGGGCTCCGACCAACGGACCTCAGGCAGACTCCGAATCGGAAATGTCGTCAACGACTGAATCTGGAGGAGCTCAGATTTTCTGGAGGAACAGGAACTTTTAGAGAAAATGGCAGAAGGAGATATCGTGTCGCTGGCGACGGATGGTACATTTCGACTAGACTTTGGGAACTACGTTGTCCAAATTGTGGGGTTGCTGCACCCCACCTGTAGTCTTGGCAAGGTGAGATCAGGGAAGGGTGGCAAGGGTGAGGTGGAATTGCCGCGCACTAGCTTCGCTCCTTTGGCCTTTGCTCTCCTGGAGTCCGAGAAGACGGACAGTTGCGTGGAGTTCACAAGGTGGTACGAGCAATGGCTTCGCGTCTATTCTCCAAAGGCGCATGCGAAACTCATGCAGTGCAGCGTCACCATCAATGATTTCAAGGAATCTGGAGAGCGAGCCTTGCGCGTCTTGTGCGCAAGTCCACCGGTGCATCGCCATTGTGCTGTGCACATGATCCGTAACTGTACTCAAGCTGGGTACACTGGATGGAAGAAGTTACGCTCGCACAAAGCGGCCTCCACCTTGAGGCAATACCTTTTGCATTTGCAACACGCTTCCAGCTTGGTGGTTTTTGACATGTTGTCGCGCCATTTGCTACTGCTGGTGCGGCATGAGCTTGAAGAAGCAGCCTCTCATCACTTTGGGGGAGAGGGAAGGGTGCGATGGCTGTATGGTTGTTCAGTTGTTCTTATTGGTTTTGCTTCTCGCCCGAACGGACGGCAGTCCAGAATGCGGCGGCAAAGTAGTAGTCTATCTCAAGCGTTTTTCCCGCAATGATAATGTTGACTGTCCTGGGGCCTCATTGATTGTATCTTTGTTCCATTGGATCTATCTTAGGTGCTTTCGGAGAAATTCTCAGAGAAAAGCATTCCACATGGGAGATTGCTGGGCCGTGATTTCAAAGAACAACAGAAAGGCTTTGAAGCGAAGGTAGGATCGCTCGTGACGTCAAGCGACTCAATCTACAAAAGTGCAGAACAGTTCGATCTCTTGCTTTTGGACGAAGCTGCAAAGCAAGTGATGGGCCAAGTTTTGGTAGCGATGCTGTTCCAAAAGAGAGTACGCAAAATAGTACTGGTGGGTGATGGCCACCAACTGGAGCCCTTTGTCCATTCATGTCGTCCTCTGCCGACATATTTTTTAAAGTCTGCTATTGTGAACGCCGGAGCTCCAACTATAGCCTTGGATTTGAACTATAGAGTTCCTGCGGAGAGAGCTTCAGCTTTTCAATGAGGGAATATGGAATGCTCTTCACGAGTTCGTACAAAGTTGCAAATGGAGATAGAGTCAAATGGATTGAATACATGAAAAGGATCTTTGAAGAACGAAAAGGAGGCTTCCGTTGCTGTTGGATGCTACTCTGACATTGTTACCAGAACAGGAAAGAGGCCATTGATCATCAGTCTTTATGCAGCACAAGCATCCTGTTTCCATGAACTTTTGTCCACGCGGGGCTTTGACCCTCAGGACAATGTGACAGTAGATGCATGCCAGGGGCTGACCAATTCCATATGTTCATTTCATTTGTATCCCTCTATAGTTCGGGCAGAGCGGTTTCCGCAGTCTTTTTCCCCAGCCGGGGAAGGATTGGGAAGGGATCGAAAAGGGAAGGATTTAAACCGTTGTTGCCACATCACCTCTCACCTGACCACATCTAGATAATGACAAGGCTATACAAGGACCATGACCAGTAGACACCGATATAAGGACTGCAAATTATATAACAATACTAGTATGGTGGCATTTGGTGATCTACCTAGCGTTCTACCTGGGGTTTCAACTGCCTAGGTTTTGAGGGGCTAAGGGGTGTTTGGAGCGTTTGGGCACGGCTGTTTTTTCTGACATGATGTTCTGAAGCCGAGGCATATGGTGGCAAAGGCATGGGCAAGGCGAGGGGTTTGCAGTGAGAACGGACTGGGGCGAAACACATGTTTTGAGTTTTCCCGCATTGTATATAGAGGTAGTGTGAAAGGCTACCATTTCAGTAGGTTTCACAATGCAAAATTTCCACGAAAAAAGGGGTGAATATATTTGTGTTTCTACTGAATCCCTTAATGTCATTAGTAGCTGTTCATTTGGTCCATTTCTTTCGAGGCACAGAAAAACTGGTTGGGGTGAAGAATGGTGAAAAACATCAAAATGACCCATAGAGAAAACTTGAGAAAACCGTTTTTTGTAGTGATTTGACTGCTTCCTATGGTGCATACATGTTGATAAAAAACAAAAAATATCAAGATAAATTGGATTCAACTGGTTTTTAAATCAATATGGGTTTTTGTGTTTTGAATTTAACAGGGGGTGTTGCTTGGGTGTGTTTTTTTTCCAATGGGTTTTGGGAGGTCCTATTCCATACACACCTACATGTTCCCGTGAACCACATCGCCTGTCAGCACAATGGTGACACGACCTTGCCACAAACGGCAGGACTATGGTGGCTTTGGCAAGGGCTATGCCCCCTACTGATCGCCCAACAAAATTCTTGCATGAGGGTCGTGCACAATTCACGAAACAAGAAGAGGTGGATCCCTCAAGATGGGGAGAGCAACAATTCATGATGTATTTTCAGTGCCAAATTTTCACCGCATGTGCATTTCATGTAGCAATGAGTCCCTTTGCACAAGATTCACACTTGTGGCTGTCAAGGCCCTTGCAGCCTTTGCAGGTGGAGACAAGGATGCCCTTCCATCATTGGTAGGGAAGATTGCTGATTTCCCTCGTGAGGAGTTCAATTCCCAGAGAAAACCATGGGCAGAAACATGCAGAAACCAGGTAACCAAGGAGCCCCACCACCCGCAAAATTTGTTGGTTCTAATTATATAATTCAAATTGTAGTTTAGATGGGGAGTGCTGACTATGCATAGTTTGCTTTGTCCCTTTCTGGATGCCACCCTGTAGCTCGAAAGTGAAGTTTGCTGCTGCGAAGCTGCAGCTGAGGAGTTTTGGTCACAGATCGGATGAACGCTGTGTCAAGCAAGGCACGGAGAGGAGCGTGTGGTATGGAGACTATTGGCGAACAAAGGAGTGGAGCTCGGCGCTCGGCGCTTTCGGCGCTTGGTGTTCGGTGGATGTCTAATTCGCCCAGCTAGGCATCGTTCGCCCAGCTGTGCCCGGTTATGCATAGGAAATGATGGAACCATTTGCAACAAAGGTGCTGAAAGGTCGCCATATTTTGCGCCACAAGACGCGAACTTCAGGTTCAGTCACCATCCAATGATGACTTGATGAAGGCTTCATTGAAGGCTTCCAGATGGATTGGTATCAAAAGCAACAGACATGACTGATTGAATGAAAGGACGGGAAACGACCCGATGTGATGTTCCGGTTCGTCATGTGGTGTTCTGGTGAAAACACTTAGGGGAAGCCTCAAGGACTATGATTATGACAATGTATCACGACATCATGTTGAGGTGAAATTCACCAACAATCATAAGGCAATTATCACAAGTGTGCACTCGTGTGTGCACTCATGCTGATGATTTCTTGGGCTGTTGCGGGCTCAAAGTTCAAGGATGAACAACGCCACAAACAGAGCATTGATACTGATACGAAAAGGGAACAATGCACCAGGTGGTATGTTTACAGCCTTGACTTGGGAATATTTTTCACCCACAGATTCAGATTATGTGTTTCGTTTTGACCAACCGGCAGTCGACTCTCAGAAAGGGTCTTCCTATACACTGCTCGGATCAGGAGTGACAGGATGTGATGCAGGCTCTTCGGCGCAGCTGGCTCCAAGCATTTTTGCAGGATGTTCGACCCCTAAGCACCGAACCTTTAAGGTAGTTGAAAGTGTAAGGCCCTGTAAGGCTGTTAATAACTCAAGGGAACATGCTGAGTGTCTCATTGGTGTTGCGATGATTTCATGAAGGCAACAGGCTGATGCATGCGGCAACGCATGTTTGAAGGGACATATTTGCAAGGGTGTCACATGTTTGAGCAGTTTCAGACAAGACGCTGATGGACCAAAACACAATCACACATAAATATATATATATATACATACAAAAACAACAACATGACATGACATGGCCAGGAACCTGATCATGGCAATGACAAACCTGCACATCGTATGTGTGACGGTGCGTGAGAGCTGACCATGGCCCTTTGCAGCGATGGATGCCAGGACTAAAGGGGTGGGGAAGCGATGGATGCCGTGATGACATGAGTCGATGGCAGAGAGGATGGGCCGATGTGGCTGATGTGGCTTGGGTGTGTTTTGATGTTTTTTCTTTTGATTCAGCTGCTTGACATCCGGGAAAAGCCATGACACCTTTTTACTTGGCGTGGCAGCTTTTTTATTCGCCCTTTTTTTTGCTGCTAAACGGGCCACATCATGAAGAGAAGTGCTTGCTGAATGAAAAGGATTCAGACACTCTGCCTGGTTTTGCTTATGGTGATTCTGTATTTTTACATATCAAACATTGTCATAGAATCGGATACCTGGACCCTCCAAGGGGTGTCCAATGGACTACCCCACACCTATACGCTTCCAGACAGGGCACCCGGTCGTGTCTGTGTTTGATTTCACTAATCCCCGAGGTGATTCCTGGCAATACACTGAGCGGTCGCTGAAGGTGTAGGCCATAAATGGCAATAACGTTATCACCTCTTCCTGCCTGATCGCCACACCTCTGCGCTTTCCTTCAGCAGCCGTACTTCTTGGCCATGCATCGAGCATGGATTTTTGAGTTTCCTGTCCAGGAACCGGGACAAAAAGTAAAACAATGTAAAAAAACATACCAGGACCTCCAAGGCCATCTGAGCAACGTCATAAACCTCTATGAAAGAATTTAGGTAGGACTTAAGATTATGAATCTGTGCGAAAGGAAAACTGCAGTTGGGGAAAGCTTGGCGAAAGGTTTGGAGAAAGGCTCTGATTTTTTTTTTATGAATGGATTTTGTTGCGAAAGGGTTGGCGAAGAGGTTTTCAGTACAAAGCATGTCATCCAAAGATTCCTGATAACCAGGCGAAAGGTTGGCGAAAGGTTCGCGAAGATGTGGCGAAAGCAGTGGTTGCAGATTAGGAATGATTCCCCTTTGCTGATACTTTTCTTAGATGTAAGTAGCAGAAACTCGGCGAAAGGGTTAGCTAAAGAGGTTGTCGGGCGAAGTGGGTCGGCGAAAGCAAAACATGCAGCCGCGAAAGCGTTGCGAAGGGATTGGCGAAAGGTTGTTATATATAATCTTAATAAAAGTTCCGGATGGTTTTTGACACCGCTCATCTGGGACTGGATTATGTTGCATACACGACCGCCGCGGTTGATTTCAGGAGGTCTGTTTGGGGGCGGCAGTCCTATACCAGTCCCATGGATCGTCGTGTCTTTCAATTGTTTGACCGGAGTATATTGGTGACTCATGAAGGGGTCCAAGGCCAAATCTCTGAAATCAACCACCAGGAAGCCATGGACTTCAGCAACATGAAAGGATATAACAACACCGACTCGGCCGACACCCAACTCCATGGACAGTGCATAGAAAAAATGTAAAAACAAGGGGATCTTCCAACTATAGCCGGTCTTCTTTCTCACATTTGCTTAACCTTTATGCATTGATAGCCGGTATCCAGGCCTATCCAGTTCTCGACCTGTCTGACTGTGTGGGTGTTCCACACGACCTGTGCAGCCGGTCGCGTCGCGTCTTCGTGGAGCGAGTGGAGCGACGGAAAGCGCCTCTCCAGGAGCTCTGAGGCCGGTGGAGAGGGTGGAGAGGTCGATGGTGCGTAGCTCGGCTCAGCCTGAAACAAAACCGCCAGGGGTCTACGGCACGAACATCCGTGGAGGAGGTGCTTTTTGTGTGGAGGTGCTTAGCTTCCGGAATTCATCAGGTTAAAAAAAAGGAACTTCGGTGTGCCATGTATCATCCATGTATCATCATGTATCCACCTGAAACTGCAAATGGCTGAATTTTCCTGGTCGTACGGCCGTGGCCGTTATTTTTGGTCATTACGGTTTGCTGTTATTTCCGGATTGTTTTGGTAATTTCCGGGAAAAGCCCAAAATATGTTTTGGGCATTTATTGGGTTATGTTGTTTTTTTTGGGCGTTGTTCGGGTAGTATCCATATTTGGGTCAAATATGCCCAAAACAACCAGCGATTTCAGTCATTTGACTGACATGTTTTCTGGTCATTACGGATAAAGCTGAACTTTGACCATATTCCCTGGTCATTACGGCATATTCGCAAAATGGCTGCAACAAAATCAGGCAAACGCGACTCCAGGCACATATATGCCTTAATTAATGGCCTAATAATCATATCAAATTCATTCAAATTCAATTCATATCAAAGCGCATCCTTCAACCTCATCTTCTTCAGACACCCTTGGCCCGTGGTTTTCTCTCTTTTTACCGAGACGTCTGTGCTTTTTGTGGGAGAAACCTCGAGCAGACTCAGCAGAATTTGTGTGTCGAAAGCAACACATGCAAAACTGCCTCGAGTCGGACGGAACTCTGCGTGTGTTGGATTGTTGAAACCTAGGCTGGGATGGACCTCCGACTCGTACGTCGTCACGTCGTCCATTCACTTTCGATGAGGGAAAACCCAGGCTTCCCCGGTTTTTGTGGGGACCCACAGCCAATTGGGTGGAGTGTGTATGGCGTGTGTATAAGATGGTCGACGCTCACAGCTACAGCTATACCATATATCCCCAATCCTGGGCCCCTGTCACCATCCACAAAGCAGGCTTTTCTTGTACACTAACCCTAGACCTCCAAGTACCTTCGTTTCGAAGGTGGGACTGGGGTGGGTGCGAGGGTCCAGTCATACCTTTGTTTCGGAGGTGCGACTGGAGGTGGGTCAAGTTGGGTTTCTGGAATGGTCCGCCTCGCCACGAAGAGCTCCGACCGACCGACTGGAGTCACGAAGAGCGACCGAACCGATCGACCGGAGGATGCGCAGGACTTCTCCCCGGCGGGGCAGCGCAGCCAGGGTGGACTCGAGAAGTGGAAGCACCTGGGTTTCCCCAGTCCCAACCAGAAAGCAGTTGGATGGAATGAAACCCAGTGCTGGAGCCACTTTTCATGTAAAGGATCTGAATCTCAAGCTGGCGCCATATATTGAGTTCCAACATGTTCCAACCAGAAACAGAGTTTCAAATCCAGTTAGCAGCATTGCCCTAAGAATCCGGGCCGGTTGCACGCATTGCGAGACGGTTGCGAGGCGGCAATGCACTCCACCCAAAGGCTCAGAAAGGATCCAACCCGTTCGCTACGGTTTTTGACCCTCACAACTAGGGTGACATGGACCGAACCAACATGATCCAACATGTAGCAATTGGTTCGGGTCACTGAGCGTCTGGGCACCACCCAAAAGCCTTGTTTTCTGTGGACATCGAAGGATCCTCCACATCAGCTGACTGTGTATTCAAGCGGGGGATCGTCGCTTTTTCGGGTGTGAGAAGGCACTGATTCTGAGTTGAAGCAGGCAGTGAAGCAGGGCAAACTACCAGGAGTCACAAAGGGGTGCCTATTGGAGGTTAGGAGTGCCCATTATCCACTCACTTAGGGACCAAACACCACCCCTTTGTGACCCCTGGTATGGAGGATTGCATTTGGAAGAGCCTGGAGTCTCCTCGTGCCCAATCAATGACATTCCGATGATCGACCTTCAGCGACCTTCGACCATACCTGGGATGATCGGGTCTCCACTGATTAATATGTTCAATCGAGTTGAAACCTTCAACCAGCATTCTTATTTCTGTCATATACCGTAATGATCTGTAATATGTGTCAAATCTAATTGAACTCACGTCATATATTGGGTGTGTATTAAATGACCTCCAGTTCGACCACCTCGAAAAAGGACAACAAACCAGTCTACCCTTTGCGCCAGGGGGTCTCCCGATGAACATACATGCCCAAATGGGTTGACAGTATAACCATATCCCCTGTTGAATCTTTGGGCCAGTGAGAGACCACCTTCGGCTTCTGCAAAATGAACAAATATATGGATTGTTGGGTTGTTGGTGGATGTGAGACTATAAAAATATATGTTTCAGCAGACAACTGTATCCACGTTTGGGTTTTTCCCAACACCTGATCACCACGGAGAACTGTCCACGGCTTCAGCATGGCTTCTACCATCCGCTATAGGATTCCTGGCTACGACCTTCTATCGGACCTTCTCCCTCTTGTCGCAGGGACCCGACACCCGAAGCAAACCGTATGACATTGCAAAAGGGCCCGATTTTGGGGGTTCATGTTTCTTCCTCAAGCGTCTGCACGTAGCACAGACGGGCTGGCTGTGGCTAAATCCTCATCGGAGCCCTCCAGCGATGGTCCATCATCGGCACTGAGTCGCCACGGAACCTGGCGGCCTATGCACGCCTACAGGACAGGTTCCGGTGGGAGTTCTGCGGAGAAGTCTGCGGGTGAAACGGAGGGAGGAAAACGCCTGCGGAAAAAGCACCCATTGGACCTTGCAGAGGTGTCCAAGTCCGATGGAGATCCCTAAGTAGTGCAGGGGCTTCCATTGGTGACTGCTTTGAAGGTGCTGGTTGATGTGATGGAACAATGGAGGTTTATCAAAGTTAAGGCTTTTATACTACAATGGCAGGATGAAGTAGTTAACAAGATTCAATATCTCCGCTTTGCGGGTCGGATTTTAAGTGCAGTCATGTGCAGTGCCTCCTTTATGTCCCCACAGTTCCCGAGGTCGTTTTTGGATCCTCAACGAATGGCCTCCAACAACGAATGGCAGGGCCCCCGGGCCTCTTCTTTCGGGAACTTCGAGACTATGAACAACCACAACCCCCCAAAAAGAGCCCTTGAAATGCATCCTCTTCTTATTCGCCTGTACTGCAGACCGGCATGGAGGTGGAGGTTTGAATTAAGGGATGCTGAGGGTCACTGAGGGTGATTCTTCCTGCAGACATCTTTGAGCCCGCCCACACATCCTGAAGAGGATGGCGTTTTGTCGGAGAGGCCAGGCAATTGGACAGCGTCGTGGGTGGAAGCTTCTGGGGGATGGACCCGGGTTCGCTCGCACCCGGGTCAGCAGGTTTTCCTCGGTCGCTGCACCAGCGGTTTTCACGGTCCATGTGAGTTTGAAGACCGGGTAGTGGTGAGTGATGGATGTTTGAGCTCAACCAGGGAGATGTTGGACCATGTCCTCTGAAGCCACCGTTGGACAGGTGAAGCCACACGGACCACATGAACCTCCCCTTTGAAAATCATTGAGGGTGTCTTTATAACCGGTCATGTAGACCCTTGATGAATCAAACCCCAGAAGCACTGAAGAGGGGCTTAGAATCCATATGTTTGAGGGGGCTTTCTTTGATTCATCAAGGGTCTGCATGCCCTGTTTTGGACCATGCTGCTTGGCAAGAAGCACTTTTGGACTGCCCCTTACACACCTCCTGCTTGCCCCTATATATGAGCTCCTGGCCCATATCCTCAGAAGCTATAGGACAGAACCCTCATCCCACCCCAACCACCGAACCGAAAGCGGAGGGAAACGGCCAGGACGGCGCTGGGCTCCGCATCAATTCCGGTTCAGCGACGGAACCCCGGATTCGAGCTCAAGTTCGGTTTATATATGGTGGAACTGGCCACAATGTACCCCTTCCCAGTCCGATATAGGGAACATTTTAAGATATATTTGGGGCCACTTATTAGGAGTGTTTGGTGCATCGGCGACCAAGAGTCATTCAAACAATTCTGACAAAGAAGAAAACAACCATCACCTTCATGTCGGGGTCACCTGGCTGGTTTCGCCCCTGCACTACCATCCGGGATCGACAAGACACCCCGAAATAAGGTCAACATGTCAGACATGAGTCAAATGACCGTTCCTTTCGGGCTCTTGAAAGGTGGAACCTGTTCGGTGCAAACCCACTGTTCGAGTCAGACAGTGAAGTGATCTCATTTTCTGTTCCAATCTATGCACTTCGTTGTGTCCTGCTTGGTGTGGAGACTTTGCCACGAACCCGTTCACGCGGTTTGCCATTGAACGCCAGGAGCCCGGCATTCAGTGCCACAGCTACACCTTGTAGTAGTGTGCCCTGGGGTGCTACACCCTGCAGCGCCCATGCGACGCCCTGCAGCGCGCTGGGGGATCTAGACGGTCAGCCGCGAATTCCGGGGGAGGCCGATGGTGTTCGTTTTCGTGGGTTTCAACGGGCTGAAGGGCCAACCACCGAGCCGGGAGAAGACGTGGACATGGGTTCACTGCTTTCTCTCCAGTCGACTGCCACTCTGCCACTAAAAGATGGAGGACGGTGAAGCAAAGCTGCAGAGCGACCCCGTCAGCGGGCTGCAGAGCGACCCCGACCGTCAGGTCTTGACGGCCGGCTCCACCGCAATCTTCCTCGCCTGGCTCCCAACCCTACACCTCCAGTCGCACCTCTGAAACGAAGGTATGGCTGGACAAACCCACCAGTCCCAGCTTCGAAACGAAGGTACTTGGAGGTCTAGGGAATCGCACCTGCGGACCCGAACCTTGCCACCGGTTCGCGCGGATCCGAGTTCGTTGAACGGGGTCTGCCGGTCAGTGAGCCAGGCCAAAAGCAACGCCACGGGGTGGGACGGCTGGCCACATTCCATGTTGTTGCGCTGGTGGGTGATCTCAAGTACTACAGTAGTATCTCCAGGCTTGAAGTAATGAACCAAGGCTATAGTATGCTATAGTTCTAACATGTTCTAACATAGAACAGTTCACAGTTTGTGGTCCAATTGATACTGAACTCCTCTCAGTTTCTCAGTGCCTCCACACCCTCCACACCCTCCACCGGTCTGCCTCGTCGATCCTTTGCTGAGGCGCCTCGCAGATCACTCCCTGCCCAGCTCGCCACGCGGGACGCGGACGCGTGCCGCATGTCTTGGACGTCGACGTCGACGTCCGGACCGTGATGGGTGGAGCATGGTGGAAAACCCTTCCAAGGCTTCCAAGCACCGAATCAACTATAAGGATGTTACACAAAAACCAGGTCAGCCTTTTGATGAATGGTGGAACGGAAGTCTAGGGTTAAGAATCCCAAAGAACGCTTTTGAACCTAGTCTAACATGTCTATGTGTTCCTTAGTGCAACAGCTTTGTTTTCTTTGGGTCAAGAACCTTCATATCATTTCATATCCCTTACCCTAAGAATCCGGGCCATATCCAGGCTTTCTCCATTCCGCTGGGGTCGGGCCAAACTTCCACCAAACGATCGAAACGGCCTCCGGGGCGACTTTCGGGGTCCGGGAGCCCCAGGGCCCTGTGAACACAGCCGAACCCAGATTGATGCTTCCTGGACCTTCAAGGGGTGTCCAATGGAGGCCCCTTAGTGGTGGGCTGGGGCTTCCATTGGTGACCCCTTTGAAGGTGCTGGTTACGGACCCCGGCCCATGTTCCCCGGAACCGAGGAGCTTTGACACGGGTCGATTTCGGTCGGTGTGACGACACGGAATGAAGACCGACACAGCTGGCCCTCGGGGTCCCACGGAATATATCATCGAACTGGACTTAGTAGGGTTGAATTCTGAGAGGAGAACTTCCACTGTATAGATGGATATAGATGGTACCTCGCACTGACTGACCTCTCTCTCTCTCTCTTTGTAGATCTCTGTAGTATTCCCACAAGGGCCTCATTGGGTCCTACTGCTGCAGTTTCTCAATCTCCACTGGCCAGTCGCAGTGATTTCACCTGTTGTTTGGCTGACTGGGCGGGAATGGAGTCTTCACTGGACGTGTTCATCACCACAGGAGTGTTTGTCAAGGAACTACCTGCCAAGGAACTACCTGGTGGACTTGGATCGGATCCAGTGATGGGAACTCTTTTTGGATCTTTTTGGTAAATCCACCAACTTCCCCAGTGGTGCCCAAATGAGTTCCCCGGAGATTTGGGTTTCTTTCACCGGGCTACGCAGCTACATCCCCAGTCCTTCCTGAAAAAAGCCGATGTGTTTCCTGGCTTCCTGGACAGCAAAATGCAAAATCATGTTTCCCCCCAAACAGCAGATGTTCGACATGGTTCGACCATACGGGGGCCTCACGGGGGGTGGATGAATCATGATGAATCCACCATCAACATACCCTAGAAGTTCAGGACCTGATCTACTGGAGATGCTCATACGAAACCAATAGTAAAACTTAAGGAGTAAAACAAAAAGGTTTTGGGTCAAACTGGACTTGTAGGGATACGATAAGGCACTATAGGGACAATACAATTATAAGTCTCAACAACTTCTCTAGAAGTCCAGTTCGACCATAGGAACTTCCAGTCGGCTCGGGTCACCTAGCTGACCTAGCTTCGTCAGACCAGATCATTCTGAAGAAAGATTTCCAGGGATTGACCAACCGAAACAAACCTCAACCAAATCTGGAACACGTGGAACATGATCGATTGAAGAGTTTTTCAGGGCATATAGTCACCTGTGGTCCCTCCATAGCAAGGGTCCAACCTTATATAACAAGGGTTTGTACCCTCAGAACCCTTGTTTTTGAGGGTTTGGACCCTTAGGTATTGATATGTTCCTGTCGTATTTGCTGGCCGTAGGCTCCAGTCGTACCTCCCCTTCGCTTCGGTATGACTGGACGCCCAAGCCCCCGTCGTCCGAAACGAGTCCCGGGACCCTCCTGGAGCCCAATCCTGTTTGAGTGTTTCTGGCTGGACGGGACCAACGCCCAACGCCCACTATCCAAGATCACTGACGGAGAGTCCAGAACGGTATCGCTAAACTGGATTTGGCTGATACTTTCCGGATTGACATCTTCCATACATGGAGCGTTTGGGTATGTTTGGGTATTGTGTGTTTTCTTTAATGTTGTTTTTTATTTTAAATGTTTCTTTTAATTATGTTTGCCGCAAACCATTGGAGGCCCTGCCGTTCGATCATTCGACCCTTCTACGAAGCGCCCGTGTTCGCTCGGCCTCAGGGCATCCATTTGGCGCCTTACCACGGGCCAGTCGCTGGGTACGGTTTGGGACGGTTT
This sequence comes from Durusdinium trenchii, assembly GCA_963970005.1. Lineage (NCBI taxonomy): Eukaryota > Dinophyceae > Suessiales > Symbiodiniaceae > Durusdinium > Durusdinium trenchii. Next base: position 770,881 of record CAXAMN010021518.1, on the reverse strand, counting down.
AGGACGAGAAAAGCGGGGCGGGATCACTGAGCCGTGGGGGCCGGGCTGTTTTAGGCCGGTTCATGGTAGTTGATGTGTCACGCTTCGTTGGCTTTTAGAGGGGCAGGTTTTTCTGTGTCTCCAAGTTGATGGCTTCCATCTTCAGAGCTTCATTGCTTTCAGTTGACGTTGACGTTACGTTTCAACCATGAAATTCGTGGCCTCGAAGTCGGTTTCATTCCCAAACAATCCATCAGACCGGAATGTTTAGAGAGCGGGTGTGTATCTGGGAGAGTATCGGGGAGATCCATTGGTCCATGTGGAGGGTAGGATACTGGAGTGTCCCCCAGCTCTGGATGAACGCGGTGTCCACCTCTGCCCAGTGGATATCCCAGGTAGGTCTAGATTCAGGAGCCTCCACCTCGAATCAGCTCGTATTACGAGGCGATGGACATAGACACCTCGATCTGAATGGTCGGGGTAGATAAGTTGAGTCCAAGGATTCTTACCTGGACCTTCTTTCGGGGTGTCCTGTCTGGAGGCCCCTTAGTGGTGGGCTGGGGCGAAATTAGCCAGGTGACCCCGACATGAAGGTGCTGGTAGGTCAATCTCCTGGCATAGGGTAGTCCAGGACCATCCGGGTGTCCTGGGTGTCCTGGGTAGTCCAGCCACACCCAGGTGGTCAGATGATCCTGGTAGGTTTGTCTAGATATGATGAGTCGCGGGGCACTTGAAGTTGTGTGAACTTTCTGAACTAGATAGACTTGACCCTGGGTGGGTGTTGAAAAGCCTCACATGTACTTTCTACTGGATGACAGCAGCATATAACACATCGGTTTAGGATGCTTTGGAGCGCGCACGCGCATGTAGGAATCCTGGTTTTGATGTTCCCTATGGACCAATCCCCTTCTGGCGTTCATTGGAAAGTCATTCGTCCCGGTTCGACAGCAACTCCAACCGAATTCGGTGATCACATCCGACCCATCAAACCCCATCAACCTTGTCATGCCCACGTTCCACGCACTGCACGCCGGGAAAAACCGCCGGTCACGGTCGGTGGCGCCAGCGCCGAGGCCAGTGTCGAGGTGCCGGCGGCTGGGAGCTCAAGGATGGAACTCTATGGCATTCGTTGCTCGCACCGTACCGGGACCGGTTCAGTACGACTGGACCCGACGTGACTTGGCACCGGCACATAACGCAAATAACCGTGTTTGTGCTCACCGTACCTGAGAAGCCTAGCACAAGTGATCTGGAGGGTCTATGAGTAGATGACAAAGAGGTACCGAGACCTTTGAAGCTGGTGTTTTTGGTTGTTATGCCACGTACCATGTACCTATACGTCGGTTGACCGGGCTTCCGGTTCGTGACCGACCCTGCGACCTCGTCCGAGGCGCATTCCGTGGTGAAGGAGGCGGGCGGCATTCCGTTGTCGTGGTTTCCACCACGAGTCGTGATCTGCAGACCCTATAGACATCCTGAACCAATTCTCAAGATAGGTCTGGATTGAAAATCCATCATGAAGGATCATCCCAAAGACCATTCTCAGAATAGTCTTGCATTAGATGCTATTTTTCCCCAAACAGTGTGGACACACTAGGGGTTTCTTACGGTAGGTGAAAAGGAGCTGATGCTTAGATCGCTGAAGCGCGCGGGCGTGCGCGGCTAATTCGATGCTATTTACAGTATACATTCATGCCTCTCGACATCGTCAATGTGCATTTCGACTGCGCAGGCTCCGTTGTGGTGCCGTGTGCATTTTGGTACATGGTGTCACTTTTCGTGACAGGTGCAAGGGATCGGAGCTGTTTTACTTCGAAATGCAGTCTTCGTTGGCGCAGCACTTTGGACATGGTGGTGATCGTCGAAGAGCGCAGATTTCGTCACAGGTGCAGGAATCGTGACTTTTGAACATGTGGCTCGTTTGCAGATGTTGTGGCAGGCACAGCACTTTGTGAACCTCGAAGTGCAGATTTCGTGGCAGGCAGCACTTTGTGAACCTGGAAGTGCAGATTTCGTGGCAGGCACAGCACTTTGTGAACCTGGAAGTGCATGGTTCGGGAAGACCTGGACCACCCCGACTGGGCGGACCCTCTAGTCGTGACCATTGAGGACGGAGGGACTGGACAACCAGGAACCCTGCCGGGCAAAAGTGGTACCACAGGCGGACCGGGCTCGCCACCAGAAAGACCTTTGAAACCTACACCTGAGAGCACTGGCAGCTGGGAGACGGTGGATGAGGGGAAGATCCCAGCTGACTCCGTCGCTGATAGTACTGGACCCTTGCGGGTGATTGCTACTACACTTCGGAAGAAGGGCACCCATCTCTTCAAGGTGCACCTCCTGGACAACCAAGGCAAGACCATTGGGTGCGGTTGGTCCCCCAACCTGGCCCGGGTGAATGAGCTCACATTGGACGAATATATTGCAAACATCGATTCACATGTATGCTGTGAACGCTGCTTCAAGAACCACACCTTTCCTACGGATTGGCAGACCCCCGCCCTGGCAGGGGGCCCCAGCTTGAGTGTTGGACCCTGGGCTGCCAACAATGCAATTCATAATGACAAGTCTTGCATTAGCAAGTGTTTTTGAGATTTGGCTAATCAGGAACCAATGGTGGTAGGAAAGGTTCAAACAGTTCACAACATTTGTTACTTAGGAACCGCGGCTGGAAGGATCGCAGGGAACGCTTTGAGAGAGAGATACTAAAAAAACATGGAGTGAGCTTGTGTGAAATTCACAGTGCCCTTTTGCTTAAACAGAATGATTTAAAGTTGAGGAAAATGAGCAGGAGAAGCAGCCTCTTGGCTCCAATGCATGTTGAAAGTGCATCATGCTTGCTTATACAAGCTGCTCCAAACAGTCTTTGTGAACCTCGAAGTGCAGACTTCATGGCAGGCACAGCACTTTGTGAACCTCGACGTGCAGATTTCGTGGCAGGCACAGCACTCGAAGTGCAGATTTCATGGCAGTCACAGCACTTTGAACCTCGAAGTGGAGATTTCATGGCAGGCGCAGCACTTTGTGCTCTCAGATGCTCACTCTCTCATTCACTCCCTCACTGTCACTCTCACTCAGATGGCAGGACAGCAGCGGATGGCAGGACAGCAGTGGATGGCAGCAGGGAGCCGCACCAGTCAGATGGATGGCGAAGTCGAAATCACACAGTTCACTGGATTTTTGGGGTTTCACTTTTAACGTTTCACGGAGCGGCGCTCATTCACTCTCACTCTCGCTCTCACTCTCACTCTCTCACTCTCACACTCACTCACCCACCTTCACTCTCACTCACACTCTCACTCACACTCTCACTCACACTCACTCACCCACCTTCACTCTCACTCACTCTCACTCTCACACTCACCCACACTCGTTCTCACTCACACTCACTCTCACCCACACTCACTCTCACTCACACTCACTCTCCCAACTCGCACTCACTCACACTCACTCACTCTCCCAACTCCCTCGCACTCTCACTCTCTCACTCACTCACACTCACACTCCCTCACACTCTCACTCCCCGTCACACTCACTTTCATATACACTCACTCACTCACTCTCACTCTCACTCTCACTCTCACTCTCACTCTCACTCTCAC
>CAXAMN010021518.1:729321-767290 GCA_963970005.1 Durusdinium trenchii | reverse complement strand
CTCACTCTCACTCTCACTCTCACTCTCACTCTCACTCTCACTCTCACTCTCACTCCCACTCTCACTCACACTCACACTCACACTCACACTCGCTCGCACACACTCTCAGTCTCAGTCTCAGTCTCAGTCCTCTCACTCTCACTCACTCACCCACTCTCACTCTCATTCGTACTCTCACTTTCACTCTCACTCTCACTCTCACGCTCACACCCACACTCACACTCGCTCACTCTCCGGCCACTCACTCACTCACGCTCACGCTCACACGCACACTCTCACTGACTCACTCACTCACTCACTCACTCACTCACTCACTCACTCACTCACTCAAACACTCACTCACTCACTCACTCACTCACTCACTCACTCACTCACTCACTCACTCACTCACTCACTCACTCACTCACTCCACACTCACTCACTCACTCACTCACTCACTCACTCACTCACTCACTCACTCACTCACTCACTCACTCACTCACTCACTCACTCACTCACTCACTCACTCACTCACCATCACCACTTGGGGTCTAGATTTCTAGACTTTCTGCATACAGACCTCACACACACTGTTTCGGGTCTCTTGCCGGGATCATGGGTGTACATCCATGTCCCATTTCCAGCCAATCCCAGCAGCCACTTTTTCCTCCCTTTGCTTGCTCGACTTCACATCCATAGCAGATTCAGCCACTGGCGTATTGATGCAAGTTAAGCCACCCAATCAGAAGGATAATCAACCCAAAATCAAACTTACAACACCCAAAGCTGTTCGATGATAAGTAGCTCCAAGTGTAGCCCCATGAAGACGCGAGGAAACACATTTTTTCTAGATAGGGTTTCGAACAAGCTACTGCCAGCTCAGATATCTTCCCGACAAAGTCCTCCGATTTGAAACCATGATACCATCGACCGCTTTCTCCTTCGTCAGGTTCATTGTAAACTCAGCAATGACAATTTAATGCAATTTACCTTTGAAGGTTCTCGAGGGGCTGAAAGTGGAAAAATCATGATGAAGAGACAACCGAGCATCGCTCAACATCTTCACAAAGCAGGATTTCCTGCCATGCCTTGGCTGGCAACAACGCAACATCACAGTAACAATCAATGCAAGGGTTTGTTGGTTCAACTTGACCCACTCACTTGTAGTTTCAGCTGATAGATCTTGCGCATATTGGTGGACTGGTCTGATGTTGCATGCTGCGGTGACAGCCATCCATGGCATGTCCTTTAAACCTATACACCGCTATTTGGGGTCTATGCACTATGCCGGTGTAATTTTCACCAAACATCAATGCCAACACCTTCAATCCAACCCTGGTGGCCTTTGCTCATCCTTGGGAATAAACTTGGGATTCCAAAGACCGAGGCACGCACCTTTCCCCTCCCAAGCAGCACAGAGGGTTTGGGAAACGGGTCCGGACCCACTCCGATTCCGTCGTTCGCAGCCGTTGCAGGCCGCACCACCCAGCATCACGCAGCGGAAGGTGGAGCAGCACACCTCGCCTCTTGGCATTTTGGGTTCCCTGAAGCGACGAGGCTGGGATCAGAATCCGAACGGACCCTCTCCACCGAAACGGGGTCCGGACCTGGGTCCCAAATCCTATGTGTTGCGAACCGGGCCCGGATTCTTGTAGGGTTAGTTTTGGGAGTGCAAGACAGGAGTCCGACCATGTTTTAAAAAGGTTGGACTAGTATAGGGCCTGTCCTTTTGAGCCAGGAGAGGTCATGGCCCTTAATCACGAAAGCTAGCATCAGCTAGCTGGAGTTGTCCTTGCTTTAGCAAGTGAGGGGCTGGAATCCTCGAGATCGCCGCATCACGTGAAAACTTCATATGTAGAGGGCGCCCCCCCCCCCCCGCGGGTTCAACTCCCCTCTAGGACGCCTCTGGGACACCTCTTGGACACCTCTTATGGCATCCACTTTGGTTGAACTCCTCCGTGGAGGTTTTGGGATACGATGCAACAGATTCAACAGATTCACAAGCTAAGGTTGGCTGTGTCATTGCTGTTCGTGTGCCTTACATGTTCACAACGTTTTACCTCATGAGCGAGACCTTGTGAACCATCCCTCCAACAGCCCCATGCCTATGAAAAAAGATTTGCCTCACTCCGCTTGATGTCCCACCAGTCCTTTGTCACTGGACGGCGCTGTATGCTTCGCCTCCACTGACACGGATGCATCCCTGCGTTCGCTTTCGTCACCTACCCTCGGCCTCAAGTGGCCCAGTATCATGTGAGCCGGGTCGTATCATCATATCAGTATCTTGCCGTTTTACATCCGTTGTGCACAACGTCCGATACTTCAGTATGTGCACAACATCATCCGTTGTGCACAACATCAGTATCTTGCTGTTTTACATCCCATCTTCACTCAAACTGAGAAGACCTCCAGCACCACGATCCGCACCAAGGCCCGCGCACATCATTCAGCACCGCGGGGTCGGTGGCCCGAGGGCCGTGGTCACACTCCATGCCTGGCCGTGGCGGTCAACCAGCCCAATGTATGGGGACCCCACATGGTCCATCCAAAACCTGGTGTTCCCTAGCAAAAAAAAAAGGTGTTTGTATGTTTTTGTAGCTGAAAACCTTTGTTTTTGCATGGGAATATGGTTCGGGCCCCTGGATGTATGGATTTATATGCCAGTCCCATCAGTCTGAGGTACGAACTGAGACTTCAGGCAATGATGCGCCCTTGACGGACCAAAACGACTTTGACCAGGACCTCAAAAAGTATATTTGCACCATCCAATGGAGATCCCTAAGTATAGTGTATAGGGTAGTCCAGCGAGAACACCCAGTCACAGGATGGTCCTGGTAGGTATCAAATCCAGGTATTGGTATTGGATGGTATTGGTATGTATTGGTGATGATTGGTGAGAACATGTGAGAATCCCGACTTTCCCATCTGCTTCGGGCTTGTCCTTTCCACCAGGCCTCGGGCTCATGGTTTTTGGATGCTTTTGGGAGATTCCTTAGGCTGTTTTTGTTTCCCTTTTCGGGGTGGTCATAGGGGGAAGTGAGTGGTGTTTTGGAGGCCCGCCAACATGAGAAACTCGCCCGCCATTTGCCATCCATTGCCCTCAGGGCCAAAAGAACCTATAGGTCTCCAGCCAGGAGGGGAAGACAGGCCCCTAGGGCCCTAGGGTGCTGTCATTAAGACCATATCAAGTCCCTCCACGGCAGAGGTTGGACCGAACCTCCACTTTCTGCGTTGAAGCAGGGGTCACCCGGGTCACCCTGAAATACTCTAAACACCTATACCAGCACCTTCATGTCGGGGTGGTCACCTGGCTGGAAGCCTCTACACCACGTACAGGGACCTCCAGCCAGGACACCCCTTGAAGGTCCAGGTATAGTCGCTTCGAGCACGGATTCTGAAGTACAAGAGATGGGACAGCTGAGTGGGAACGCTTCACTCTCCTAGGAAACCTTAGTCGAGGAACACTTGAAGCAGGACGGAGAGTCGAGTGTCCACATTGGGCGTTTTCACGCAGTCTTTGCCTTGTCGAGTGTCAAGCTGGTGAAAGGGAGTGTGCCCATGCAACCATTGTTGAACATCTAGCACATATGATCATTTTTGTCACTTCAAGTTTGATAATCTATTATGTGATCCGACAGTCTGCACCATCAATCCAATTCTCCACCATGAACGTTCAGCCGTGGGATCATCCAGCCGTTTGGATTTCTATCATCAAGAGTGAGTTCAGGGTTGGTTCTCTCCCTACTTGTGCTTGGTAAGCATTACCTTGCTACAAACGTTAAGAATAAGACCCTTGCCTGAAGTGAGTTCAGGGTTTTGGTCTTCCATCCCTCAGAATCCTTGGGCCTTCCATAGATAGAACCCCTCCAAGTGATTGGGGTTTGTAGCCTGATGCCACCCTTGTGTTGGTACCGGATCTGGGAATGTGATGGAATGTGATCAACTGAGATTGGGAGCACCACTGAAGCCCCTATCCTATACCCTTTGAGGAAGCCCATCACAGGGTTACGGTATGGCTGGCGGCTGGCCCGTTCTGCCTTTCGGTTCGTCTGAACCTGAATGGACCGTGCCATCCGCCGGGAGAGTGTACTGTGGACGAAACATCCCAGTCTCCCGGCCCTAGTTTCTTATGAACGTACAAGGCAGGAACTGACCTCATGAAATACTGGAGATGGTCATACAAGACCAATACTATCCAGGAGGTAGCCTAGACATGTCGACTGACCAGGTTTGGACCTGGGGAGCGAACTGGACGTACGTCGGGTGATGTTTGTCGGACCACTGCGCCCAACCAACCCTGGCACGGACCGCAGGAGTTTGTCGATGTGCCAGTGATCACTGAGGAGGCGGGGATCCACTGGGTACTGTAAGTGGGTTGGTTTCGTCGGATTCTCAGATGTTTCAGACCGGAAGAGTGATCCGAAAAAGGCGACTCAGACAGGACGATCGTGGACTGGGACGCAATCCATACAGACAGGGGTGGTTGATTTCAGGGGCACATGGAGTGTCTGGCATAGGGAAATTCCTGAAATCGGGTCACCGTTCGTCAGACCACTATTTGCATATAGTCTTTGATTGTCAGGGTTTGCACATCTATACCCTTTCTTGGTCCAAAGCTGGTCCTGAAAGCCGAGTAGTATTTTAATATGTTGGAACTCCAGTAGAATGAGGTCGCCTTTCACCTGTAGTAGGGATACATTTACCTCATTCATGCCCCAGCCACGTCAGTAACTCTTCCATACGTGGAGGGTGTTTTTTTGGATCGGTCAAAAAGAAGAAGAGAATCGCTCCGTGAGACTGGGCTATACCTAGATCTTCCAAGTACCAACATCCTCCCTGCCAGGTCTCCTCGTGACAGGGGATTGTTGATATTGTTGGGCCTAACAGGTCTCAATTGGTGACCTGTTGAAGGATGCTGGTATATGCAAAAGGTTGCCTGTTCATCTAAAAGAACAGTCAAGTTAAGTTAGGCAGACATTTTTGTATAGTTGGAAGATCCAGGTATATGCCAGCCCGTTGACAGCTGCTAGAACAAAAAAAGCAAGCGAAGCAAACAAACCAACAATGGATGTAGATCTGCCATACAGTTGCTGGGTGGTGAATGGTATGCCTCCCCATTGCATAGATTGACCTGAGACCAACATAAACCAACCAAGCCCGAGACCCTGCAGCGTTTCGACGTCAAGACGAGTCCCCGACAGGTGGATTTCTGGGGATCTTCCATTGCTGAGAAGCCCTGACCAGTCCCTGACAGGTGGGTTGACCTGGTAGTCTAAAATCCTTCAATTCAGCTCGGTGGTTCGGGATTCCATCACCCAGACGCTCCGTGAACGACGCCCGACCGGGGTCCCGAACCAAACCAGAACGATTGGTGAGAAGGTCCAGACCCCTCCAGAGAATTCGGGTCCGACCCCCTGCATAGGTTCGGGTCGCGGATCGCGTTTGTGTATGTCTGGGCTACGAATCACAGCAAGAAGGAAACGAGCTAAACGTTGATGAAACTGTCATTGATTCCTCCAACTTCAACCACTGGGATAATGAGCTATAGGCTCAAATAAGTGTTTCAGTGACAAGTGAGTGGTCACGGGATGACCAAAAACGGCAAGTGTCGCTCAAAAACGACAACACACTCACCAAATCCTAATGACCTGCAACTCCACGACAAATTTGGCCGTCGCTCAATATGCAAACAGCTAAGCAGCCCAGCAAATGCAAAATCAGTGGAATGAGCGCTATACTGAGCAATCACCTGGCGTTCTGTCACCATGTTTGCATCCATTTCAGCCTTCTGAAGGCCTTTCTACCAAGGCGGTGTGAAGCGAGAAATCACAAGGAACACACATTGGCACCACCCAATGCGTGTGGTTATTGGATGGAACATACATCTTCAGCCGGGTCAAACAAAGCCACCCATACTCTCCAGGTGCGTTTCCTGGACATTCCGGACATCCGCGAAGTGGAGAAGATCGAGGAAGTGCCTCAGGTGGGAAATCGAGCGAAGCTCTTCGTTCTCTTCGCTCCGAGATTTCGCGCGGGGTGCGGAGATCGAGCGAGGTGAGCAGGGTGATAGGAGGGGGTGGGAGGGGATAGTTTTCGGTGAGTTTGGTCATGTCCCTAGTACTAGAGCCTTACACCTCCAGTAAGTACCTCTGAAACGAAGGTATGACGGGACCCTCTAAACCTGCTTAGAAGGTACGACTGGAGCCCTAGGGCATGTGACTGGTCTGTGCTTTTTTGGTTTGGTCTTTCGTACTTCACTTTGTAGAGCTGTTTAATTTCTAAAACTTCCCCCAGACATTGATGTTAAAACTAAACGGTGGTTATTGATTAAGAATCTACACTATAGTTCATTAAAATATACATGGTTGCCAAGACCCTAGCCTTCCAAGACCTTGTTTTGCAGTGTTAAATCCTCCGTAAAGCAATGGTTGAGACCGGAAAAGAAAACACGCCTGTTCAATGAATGGTGGTGAACCAGAATTTGAGGCCCGGAGGTCTGACTTCCCCCGCCCCTAGATTCCAAGATGTTTTTAAGGGTCTTTACATGTCTTTACTATTTTTATAAGGATTTGAGACTAACCAGATCAAACAATTCTGTTGGTGCTCTGAACGGAAGGCCCTAACTCGCCCCAAAAACGGCCTGCGTTCAAACATCACCCGACACGACTCGACGTAGGTGGTGCCAGTGCCCTACGAGCACCTCGTGGAAGAGATCGTGAAAGTCCCCAGGTGCGGCTCCCTCGAGGTTCCTCGACGCCTCGACGCCTCGACGGTCGTCGGGGTCAACCCGGTCAACCGAGGTCGACCTGGAGGGACGACCAGGCGAACAGGGAACTCCGACAGGAAGCCGTAGGTGTCCGAAACAAGGCTGGGTTTTTTTCGCCTGTCCTGTTGGGGTACCCAAATTGGTTTGTTGAGCAAGCGGCTCAGGAAGATGGATTTTGCAAGGGCTGCAAGGGCGGCCTTTGCACAGTGGACACCGTATAGCCTTCAAAGACCATGTAAAACCTGGTTTTTGATGTTTTTGTAGTGTGACACCCTTTAGTGAAGCAATGGTTGTTTGGCACAGGCCGTTAAATCAATGCTGCGAATCCCGCCGGGGAGAAGGACAAGGGTTATTTGTAGCCTCGTCCCATCGACCAAACTGGACGTTCGGAAGAGGGCACCAATCCGGTCCACCTATTAACAAACACGGCCCCCCCCCCCTCATAAGGAAACCTCGGTCCTCGGTCGCATTTTTTCTAATAGGGGGTCCCTGAAATCCGGGGGTCGAAAATAGGGTCACCTGGAAAGAGTTTCAAAACCAAAAAGTATAATCCAGTAACATTTTATGTAAAATCCTTTATTAAACTCGTATCAAAAATGCAAAAAACCTCCAGATCGAAGGGTCTTCTTTTCCCCTACAAAGACCTTCATTAGAATAGTGATTCTTCAGTAGACTAACAGCTAAAGCTTTCGAAAGGTGATGTCGCTGTGCCATGCGGTGTTGCATGACCTCGGTGGCAAGTGCGTTTGCGTGAGTCCGTGCCATTGGGGGAAGGAAAGCCTGCTGGTGTAAGCGCGGTGTGTCATGGTGGATAGACAGGGCGGACAGAGGTGGGCAGTTACGGTTGTTTTTGGAACCTAATAAAGAACCTCTCCAAAATCGGCCATGTTGGTAGTTTAGTAGCGGCTTGAAAGGGCGGCAATTTAAAAACACATATAAACCGTACTTAGGGGGATCCGACATGATTTTTTTCTTTAATAGGGGTCCGTTTTTTAATAGGTACTCGGGATTAGATAGAACTAGACCAAGCCCATTAGGCCAGGGGGGCCTGAAGGTCAGTGTGCAGCTCATGTTGGATGGCTCAAACTCATGAAGTTGCTATTATTATATATAGTCTAAGCCCGCACGACAGATAGAAGGCACGATAGATCGGGTTAGAATACGCACCCCTTGGGCCTAGAACTACCTGCTTGGTGTCTAACTACCTCTTGAGGCCCTGGACATCCAAGTGTATGCTCAGCGTATGATTGGCCAAGCTGTCTGTGACAGTATGTCTAGACCAAAATCTTGTCAGCATGGTCCTGGTATAACTAAGTTCCCGAATACCGTGCTGGAGAGATCCTGGGTCATAGCCTTATGAATCACCGGCTAAGCTGACATGTTTTCAATGAATCTCCCTATGTTTGACATCATATGTCAGTCTGTCTGGCTGAAAAATCACTTGTGAACCTACCTGGACCCACATTTTCATCCTGATTCCTCCAGCCCAGGCCCAGTCCACTGGTTTTACAAGCGGTCTCAAAGGCGGTGGTGGCCCAAATCATGACCACATGAGTGATTGATGCTCTGATCAGCTACAATAGCTGTGCAAGCAGAATAGCTATATACTTAGGAATATTCATGATTTGGCAACTAGATTATTGAACGTCACTTCCAGGTGTTTGTTGAACCAATTTATGTAAAATAATGTAAAATGATTTAGCTTCTAGATGTTTACTTCACACCGCCACTGGGAGAGCGATGGGGCTGCTCAGAACATGTGGCCTCAAAGGTGCGCTGGCCTTTGGATATAGCACATCCCTGCACAGAGACCGTTGCAAAGGTAAGACTAGGTTGAAGAACTATGTATTGGATTGAGATGGATTGAGTGTAATTGCTGATTTGACTGCATGCACACCAAACAGCCCACTCCCAGCGCAGCGGTGATCTGGCTCAGTTGTTCCACATCCATACCTCGGTGCCATGGCCATCAAGCGGGGATTGTCGGTAGAGGAGCATATGGATGGAAATGAGCTTTGTGTGACAAAGCCAATGAAGTTCAAGGTTACTGCTTCCTGGTGGCAACCCTTTTTTTTAATATCTGAACAGGTGATCTCTTGTTCAAAACGAAACAGACAAGACTGTTGGGATCATTTAGGTTAAAATTGTCAAACAATATTTTGGATGAGGCAATTGGGCAACAGCTCTACTCTTCCCTGAAGACGTACTGTGAGCATTGGGGCCCTAGAATCATGGCTGATTCTAACAGGTCGGTGGTTCTCTGGACTGCGAGGGATCGGGCTACTGTGGGGGAAGCTGACCTTGAGCGCAACTTCGAGCTGCTCAAGGAGTCAACCTTCAATGTCTTTGAAGAGTCCATCAACCATACTAGGAAGTATGAAGTGCCCAATCTAGCTGAGTTTGAGGCTGGTCAAGTATACATACATTTATGTGAAACAAACAACTAGTGTGATCAGTTTAAGTATGCATACTAGTTCTGTGGTTGGTCATGTGCAGTCGGCATTTTTGCTGCTCTCCTTGCGGTGCAACTTCCACTCTGCCCTCTACAACCAAAGAGGTGGGAAAGGCCAGATTCGAGAAACTTGGATTCATCTATAGCACAATCAATGAAACAACATGACCAAGAATGATTCTTCCAGGTTTCTATTCTGTTGATTCAGGATTGGGCCAATGGTGAGGCTTGTCGCTTGAGGAAGATGATGTCCTATCTTGTGATCCTCACAAACAAGACCGGGGAAGCCAGGTGCGCAAGATCATATGGTTATCATGTACATATGTAGTTTCACAATGTTCCAAATATATGACTTAACCAAAAAACCGAAGGAGTGACAAGATCAAGGTCCTCAAGAAGATTATCACTTGCTTCAGAACGCTCAAGCTAGAGGCCAAGTTGGGCAGGAACAAATCACAATCAACTTTGCATGCTGAAGCTTAAGGTATATGTTCTTACATATACTTTGTGCAGGCAATGGCAAAAGCAGGGGGTGCGATTGTTCTAGATGATGAACATCCAGAACCCATCGAGGACCATACTGATTAGTTTGTGTGTGTGCTGTGTGCATGCACTTGGATGCAACAAAGCATAAATGCCATCATCAGGATGATCATCACCTGGAGATTGAGTATGATGACGAGCCGATTATCATCAGTGTCCATGTGGTTGAGCAACCGAGGAACCAACCAGTGAAGATGGAACTGTCTGATGTTTCTGAGTCAATTTTTGACACATGTTTTCAAGTACTGGTGCTGTGAACACTCTGGTGTTGGGATGTTCTTTTTTGTTTTTTTTTTTCGAAGCGAGTACTAGTACAGCCAATTGCTAAGGTTGAGCCTGCTGGTGTGGCAGATGCTTCTGCTGAGGAAGCACTGCATGGTTCCACGTATGCATCAAGTGGAGCTAGTGGACCTTCTCATGATCACCAGCCGGCCCCTTGACATGCATAATTCATATGTACATAAAAATGTTCAAGAAGCAAGATGATCCACATGTATTTATTATACAAGCACACCACCAGCACACGTGTGTTGGATACAATAGTGATTTCTATGAGTTTGTGCTTTGATGATATCACTAGCAGGGGTCATAGCTTTGATAGCTTCACGTCTATGCCCAAAGTCTTGCTGAGGTTGAGGAGGCACTGCATGGTTCCACACATGCACCTAGAGGATCTTCTGATCACCGGCCTGTCCCTTGACACGCATGATGCATATGCACGAGAAAAGTACAAGAAACAACATCATCCACATGCTCTTATTTACAAAGAGTTTGTCCCTTGATGATGTCACTGGGGTCATAGCTTTGATAGCTTCATGCCTATATCCAACACTTCCTGAGGTTGAGGAGGGGCTGCATGGTTCCACACAAGCAGCCAGTCGATCTATTGATCACCAGCCTGCCTCTTGACATGCATAATGCATAAGTGCATGCGTTGGAACACATGATTTCCATATAGGATTTCTGGGATCAGGATCATAGCTTTGATGGCTTCGTGCCTACCTACATCAACCAAAGTCTTGCTGAGGTTGATGAGGTGCTGTGTGATTCCACACATGCAGCAAGTGGATCTTCTGATCACCAGCCTGCCCTTTGATGTGCATTGGATATGTTTAAGAAGCAAACTAATACCCTTGCAAGCTTACTTGGTGTATCACCTGTCTACGTGGTTTTGTGGCATTCAAGGATACCACTTCTGGGTCTGATGGTTTTGTGCCTTACTCAAAGCGCATCAAACAGTTCTTTGGTGCATATCCAGGTGCCTTGAAGGCCAGTTGCCTTTGAAGCACTAGTGCACAACTAAGTTTAGATAAACACTTTGTTACATCCTGTGTGAGATATTGAAATGCAGGCCATGTCGAACTTGGACGGTATGGATGAAACTATGCTCACAGACTCCCAGCTTCCGGATGACATGGATGAAGACATGCTCAATGACTCCCAGCTTCCTGGTCCTACTTGTGGAGAGGTAGTTCAAGACACCCGTCCAACAGCCTCAGAGACACCCTCAGCAATGACAGCTGATCCTAAAGAGCTTGGGAACAAGAAAGGGAGAAAGCATACAGAAATGATTGCAGACCCACCACAGCTGAACCCAAGTGTTTTGGAAGCCGCAAAGAGTCAAGTGCCTGCAAATGGTGTCGATGGAAACCTAGAAGGGCAAAGGGCATTGAAGAAAAAACTTGATGATGAAGCAAAGGCCGAGATTGAACGAAAGAAACAACAGGCCATTGACAAAAAAGAACAGGCATCAAATTTGGCGGTGGAAAAAGCAAAGCTTAAGTTGGAGAGGGCAATGGCCAAAGCAGAAGCAGTAAAGGCCAGAAAACAGCCTGTGAAGCGGAAGTTGGACGCAGAGTTTGCAGAATGCTCTGATGTCCAGCCACCAGAGCCCCCAGTGAGCCCAAAAGAAAAGAAAGGTAAGGCCAGAGTGGCAGCGCAGGTGACTGCAGAAACAAAATCACCCATGCCAAAGGTGCAGTTGACTCCAAGGGCAAAAGTGTTTGCAGGGAGGTCTGCCAGCAGCCCCAAGGAACAGGCAGGCAACAAGGCTCAGAAACGAAAGGATAATCGGGAAGCAACTGCATCTGCCTCTTTGGCTCTCCTCCGTTCTTCGCAGTTGGTAGACCTTGATCTCCCTGATGAGTCGTTTGCAAAAAAGATACTTGCATGCACATATGACACTGGTTTGAAGGTGTGCATGTGTGTGTGTGTGTGGTTTATTGTTTGGGGTGATACGGTGGGGTGATACGGGTTTGATCTAAGGAGCTTCACTTTGCAACCCAAGGGCGACAAGGGCACTAGCATTGGGGTTGTCTTGTACTCAAGAAGTTTTTACGTGAGCAGGGCAAATGACGACCGGACACTTGAGATTTATGGGAAGCATACTTACCCCGGTGGTGGTATGACAGTTGGCTGGGAGAAGAATGTTGCAGCTGCGTGGAGCTGTCATGTTTATTTTGTTTTTACATATTTATATGGTACACTTGTGTTCAGTGTGCGTACATGCCTTGAACACTAGCATTAAAAAAATATATTGCGTCCAAACACTGATCCTGTCACTTTGGCCAGGTGGTCCAAGGCTAAGTACATCGCCATGTGGCAGGACTCGTATGACTGAGCCCAGGGACTTTTGGCATCCAGCTATTTTTTTTGGATGGGCCGTGCTACTACATGCATGTATTTGTGAATTTATTGGCATGGCTTGATACCACTTATGGATCATCATATTGCAAAAGGTGGCCAAGGTATCATCCAGTCTAATCCATGCATGGGAGCTGGAATGCAAACTGAAATGTGTCCCAACACCACGGTGCAGATTCCACGTGAGAGCCCGATGCAAGACACCGGTCCACAAGTCGTGGATGTTTGCTGCACATTTTGATGGAGGTGTTAATTATGTTTAGGTGGCGTGGATATTGCACATGTCTGCCACACAGGTCTTTCAGATCATGTGAGGTCAAAAAGACTGACTTATTTATAAGATGTTGTGCTGTTGCGAACTGGGTGGCAGTGTGTGGATTAGATCCTTTGCCCGAGTGCTAGAGACATGGTGCCAGGGAATGAAAAGAGTTACTATGTATATATAATTGTATGATATTATTATATTACTTTATACCGGTAATATATTAGATAAAAAGATGTGATCTGTTTAACTGCGAGACCGCAACATACATCACCAGTAGACTCAATTCCCTTCCAGCTCAGTTGCATAAATCGTGCTGCTATTGATCCACGCAGGTCAGATCAGCACCTCGCAAAGCTCGAGCTCCGGCTATGCCATGGTTCCCAGAGGCAAGGGGCAAGGTCAGGTGAGCTTTATATGGGACCTGGACTGGTACTGAAAGCTACCCCAAAAAAGCCTTCCAGATGGTGCATGGGTGTTCATAACACATTATAGATCCCAGCTTCTCCAGGTCCGATCCCAGCTGAAGATCGGGAACGAGAAAGATCTCGAGGTGCCATTGACCGCTACCAGCTCACAGGGCCGTGGGTGGTGTGGTGGTGTAGTACTAGTATGGGGGTAGACAAAATCCCAAACTATGTAGATCTTGCTGAGAGGTGTTTAGCTTCTCCTGGGGGAACCCAAGCGACTATGTTAAAAACATAGGGTCAGGTGAGAAACTAAACTTAATGAACCATTCAATGAACTCTGTTTAAAGCAAAGAACCCAAAATCTGATTGAGCTGGTGTACATGTTGATTTCACCGGAGTTCTGTACTGCAAGGAATGGATACAGAGTCCTGCAGCTGGGTTGATTCATGGATGATTCGGCTAAACACAAAATATTAGTTTAGTACTCATATGTTTTTTTTCACAGATGATTTTGGTTCTGGCCTGTCTGTGCGACCATCACTGACACAACAACACTTGAAACCTTTAAGTTGGGACATGTGAAGAACCTCAAGCACATACACTTTCCAAAGCAAGAACCAGCCTTATACAACCCTTGCTCCAGCCATGGAACCTCGATCCTTGCGCCTCTCCCGGGTTCAGTTGGCTGTACTCTTGTGCCTGGCTTGCCCTCCAGTGGTGTTACTTGATGGCATTACTACTTATGTCATTTGTTTGCAAGTTAGACCGCCAAGATTGAAAGAACATAAGCCTAGGGATAAATGACACGTGGAAGCTTAACAATTTTTGCTTCCGAGCTAAGTTGCATGTAATGACTATGAATATTAGTGATCTTCAGCCTGCATCCAAATGTGAACTGCCTAGGGTGCACCTGCTGGACTTCATTGCCGCGACACAGCCTATGTCAACCTCTCGGGACTGCAAGGGAATGACATGGAACGAGGCTGTATGTACTTGAAGTGTCAGTGCCTTTGGGTGACGAACACACAGATTGAAAAGATATAATAAGTTATATTGTTGGGATGTACTGTCTACAAATTTGACAATAGTAATGCATATATGTATATATATAATAATATGATTGCTTATCCTTCCCACGCTCCAGGACCTATATTGCACGGAGATCTTCTGCGGCGTCCAAAGTGTGACCGAAGGATTCCGTTTGGGGGCCCGAATGCATGTGAAAGAACTGACCAGCAGGACAGCACTCATGTGTTTATTGTATCTTGGAAAAGGGGGCTTGGAAACACATTTGTTACAGGCTGCATGGGTGCAGCTGCGCCACTGGGCAATTGCCTAGTAGTTACTTTTGTTTTCCTTGAAATAGGGTTGCGCAGCAAACCACCAATACACTTGGGATCCACACTGTGTTGGAGCTTGGCAGGGTTTCAACCTGGCAGCACATATTTATGTATGTATATGTAATATATATATATATATTATCGGCCGTATAGTTATGTAATTGTTGGTTTGTGGACTACAGCTTAGGCAAGGGTATGATGTGGGCAAAGAGCCAGTGATGCATGATATGCTTTTGACATGTGGATTCTTGAAAGCGCTTTCACTGGCACTTCGTGTACGACGTAGAGGTCTTTGCTTTCTGGCTTTGCCCTGTGGCAGTTTTAGCTTCATGAGCAGTTCTGGCCATTGTCGTACAGCCTTCCAACCATACGGCAATCTGACCAGAGCTTTTGTGATCACTGGTAATCAGATTTGTTCTCGCACTTGTATAGTCATTCTGGTGGCACTTTGCCGTTCAGTGCATTTCTTCTTGGAGAATCCTTTGGCATCAGCGGTCAACTTCTGGCCTTTCATCAACTACCTCATCCAACTTCCTGGTTTCCAATCACACAGGACATCGTGGTAGCTCAGTTTGATAGACTGGAAATAATGGTGATTTCAGATGTTGTTCTTAAGGAACCTCTTTCAAGTAAATCAGCAAAGGCCCTCAACTGGTAGGCGTCAAACGACATAAACGTTTCAAAACAGCTTATACCTTTTTCTGAGAATACCAATGTGAAATATTCAAACCCAAGAGTTTTAAATCGATTTGATAATATGATATGTGCATGGACTGATCCAAAGTATATAATATCAACAGGCGACGTTGTGCCAATCTGAGGCTGATGGGATTCTATGGTGGCTGGAGCTTAAAGCCGCAATTGGGGCTTTCAAATGTGTTTCTTGGCTACTTTTGAGTATTCACAACTAGGAAGTAAAGAAGTTGTCTTGTGGGTATGGGGTCTGGTGTGGAATGCAAAGGGTCTACTTGAAATATTGGCCGGTGTTGATTTCATTTCTTTTCGGATGTCCATGTGTGTTTGAGGTGATCAGGACCAGACCAAAGGGTCAGCTTGTCAATTCATCCAACACTCCTGCTGGTACCAGTCAGGTCTTACATGTTTTCTGAAATAATGTACTGCAACTCTGCCCACCCCTTGTTGCCTACCACCTCTGTGCACGTGGAAGGCCTTGGGCTGGATACCTCAATCAGCCGGTCAGCAAAGAGGCCAGAAAGCAGCTGAAGGGCCGGGCAGAGGCTCAGGGCGTAAGCTTGGTGATCAAGACAGTGAATAAACACACGAACAAAGTCACTGTGACGGGACCTGAGTTGTTGGACCTGTTGATGAATTTAAGTAGCACTTCTTTTGGAAATGAGCTTTTCGTATGTGCTTCAATATATTTGTGTTCCTGGCTAACTGCTCATGTTTAAGGAGTGGAAGCAAACATCTTAAAGCTTCTCAAGAATATCCTCGAGCATTTGGGAGATCTGTTGCAGAACATCACTTGCAATACATGCAGTCCGCAACTTGGCCAGGTGTAAGCTTAAACAAGAGTTCGGGACTGGGAATGTGCTTGGAATTTTCAGGTAAACAAAATTCATATAGTGACAATTTTCCTCTTGGGTTGGCCAAGGACGGGGCCATGATGCAAGAAATGCGTGCCCCAAACCGGTGTTCATCTGGGCCTTTATTTAAGGGCCCAGATGAACACCGATTTGGGGCCCGCATTTCTTGCATCATGGCCCTGTCCGTTGCCAACCCAAGAGGAAAATTGCCATCATATAGATCAAAACTTTACCATTGGGAGCTCTTCCTCATGTTGGTGTGAAACTTCTCGGGTTCTAGCGATGATGAGAGCACACAAAAGGATCCTTACTCAAAGCCAGTCTTTGTACAGGTGTCTACATGTACCAGGCATGTCTGATCAAGAACCACTGAGTTGTGTGGGAACACATTGGGCCTCTGCTTCATATATTTGGCTTTGGACATGAACCAATTTAGTGGTTCCATATATATCTGAAAAAACACCTTTACCTCTCAGGTGATGAGGTCATACTAGTGTTTAAATTTGTTAACCGCCCCCTCAGAGGTTGTTCTCTCTTATTTTTTGATTTGATCTCTTCACTGCTCACAATATATACAGTACATTAAATGGTTTGTCAATGATAGACCCACCAGAGCTCCACTGACAGACCGATTACAGCCAAGATGCCAGTGTGACCAGTGTGTCGCCTCCTTGGTTAAGGAGACTACATCTCCAGATCCAGTTGCTTTTCTCCAAGCTCATGGGTTTCAGGAGACAAATAAACAACAAAGAATATTTCAGTACATATAGATTGGTAGACAAGCTTTGGGGTCTCTGATTCGATATAACATATATATGTTTTTTAGCTTACTATATTATATTATATATATTATCGATCCATATTTTTCTACTACATACTGCTGTACAAGTACTAGTGTTATATAGCTGAGTGTTAGCGCCTGTCTTCACAGAGTCCAGGAGCCCCCTGCGGATTGCTGGCAGTTCGCCAACTTAGAGCCCCTGGTGGAATTTGTGAAGGAAGCTGCTAGGTCTGGGATGTTTGTGCCAGATCCAAACATCCCCATACAAGCTGATCCGTGTAAGATCACGGCAGAGTGGGCCCGATTGCAAGCTTTGGAAGGGTGAGTCTTAAACAGTAACTCTGCATGTGTCCCTAGGCCCAGAGATTATTATCAAGATGAAGCCACCCCATCCAACCATCCTCAAAGTTTCATGTGGATGTTACTCATACGGTGTTGGCTTAAAGCTCCAAGTCACTAGACCAGTGCGTTGATGTGCATCTTTCCCAAAATTAAAGATGATGGTGGGGCTCCATGGGTCTACTTTGAGAGCTCCCTGATGAAACCTGGGGGTCTGAGGCATGTTGAAGAGGATGACCAAAACCACACCGATAACTCTTAATGGCCCACAGGTTTGGGATACTCACACTACCTCCATGGAGCTTTTGCCCACCAGTTTGTATATACTAATTTGTGACGCCGGCAAACTTTGAAGCTGCAGTGAGAAAAGCTGACTATTCACTCCGAGGTTTGATGCCACCACTGTCCACTGTATGTTTGATCATAGCTCTAGAGCTAGTTCTTCCCCTTCCCAATCCAAAACTGCAGTCAAGGAACAAAGCCTATATGTAGGCCTGGTTGGATGAACGCAGCCATTTTGGAAACAAAGAGCACGGCACGCGCTGCTAGTAGCTTGGCCCTAGGGAGGACAGACCTGTGCAGGTCACATTTTGTGGGATCACGGCCACATGGGGTCACATTTTGTGTACAAAAATGTGGCCTAGATTTTCATAAAGTTGGTCACAGTTGTCACATTTGTGTCACATTTTAGGTCTGATTCAACAGTTGGGTCACAGTTGTGTCACAGTTGTCACATTTGTGTCACATTTGTCACATTTTTGTCTTTGTTGGTCACATTTGTGTCACTTTTGGATTATTTGGGTAAAAAACGCATGCGTTAAAATAGCGTTAAATTGCGTTCAAATCGCGTGCTCAGGGGATTTGGAGCGTTAAATTGCGTTAAATTGCGTTAAAACACATTCCGTTTTGAAAATGTTACATTTTCATCAGAAAACATCATTTCCAACCCATTAAAGATCCTGAAACATATAAGACCAGCACCTGTCTCTCTCCAGCTGATCTAGTCACAGGGCTATCACACTCAGTACTAGTTTGAAGCTTAAAGTTGTCTCACTGCTAGGAGGCATGTCAAGTGGGAGACCTACTGCTGCCAAATCCATGGCCAAGACTCCATCGCCTGTGCCTCATGAGGCTGGGTTCATGAGTGTGGACCCACCCATACAACGTTCTCCTTGCCCCCTGCCCTCCCTGAAAAAGACAACAAACACCTTGGAATGGTCAACTGGCAAAAATTGTTTTAGGTGGTACTGATACGGTTTGGCTTTCATCTCACTGAATCCCACCCAATCCCCTTGGCCTTGCTGCAAGGTGGCCTCAAATGGGTCGTTCAGCTTTGAGGAGGAACTGCAAAGGATAAGGGACCGACTGCCCGTGGTGCCCAATCCAGAGCAGGTTGCTGAAGGTTTCTGGATTAAATTTGTTTATTGGACAAAAGCTTTCTAACCCCAGGGCCTTTACCTGTCATTGTGTCACTCCACTAAGCTTGCTTGAGAAATATGTGTTTTTTTCTCAAGTGTTTCTTCGTGAAACCACCAAAGGTGATCGTGAGAGGCCAGGGAGCACTGTTGCTACACCTATGCGGACTGTGAAGATGGAGCGACCACGTGAAGCCCCATTGAACTTCACCCCTATTCGAAGTCCGGAGACAAAGAAAACAAAGGTTGAAGTTCAGGTCAGGGGTTGACACTGCTGGGGTCTACTATAAATATATATTGTATTATATATATTCAGAGCTCATGGAGAAACATAAAAGTTATATGATATATAATGTTCATCGAATATGTTTAGCTAAAAGCACTGTCGAAATACAACCAGAGAGACAACCTTGCTAGGTGCTAGGTACTTACCGGTACCATATATTGCATTGTGTTTTCCTCAGCTTCCTTCCCTGTCTAGGAATCCAGGCCAAGACCATCCAGAGCTCCATCAAGTCGTTCACCTATGTCGGTGTGGTCTGTGGGGAGTCTGGAGAGCAACTTGTATTGAATTATCTAGTGGCTACTGTAGACACATGAGACATGCCAAGATCATGCAGCTCCAACGAAAGGTTGGACTGCCTGTAACTCGAAGCTCTTGTTGTTCACATTTGTCCATCATCAGCAACAAGGACCAGCTGGCCAGCTGTCAACATGTAGTTGTCCACGATAGGCACCATGCAGAGAATGTTGCCAATACCTGTGTTGTGATCCCACAGCAAGCTGGTTTCCGGTGAGCCAACTCTTCCAGTGTTGCCACTGCCTGCTGGTAGTGCAACAACTCGACTGGATGAAACCAATACCAAGGTTCTGCTCCAGTATTGCGTTCATCGTTGACGGCCTCTACCCTTGTGTATGGGGCTGACGATGGCTCTCCATGGCCGTTTGATGCTGGAGAGCAGGACTTGAGCTTGTCACCAGACCAGGTGCCTGCCGACCATGGCCTTGTAGAGTTCGTCTTTGGCTCCCAAGAGAATGTGCCCCATGAGGTCACAGTGGACAGTGTGCTCCAATTTAAGCCCAAGATTGTTGAATGGGTGAAGAACAGGGGAGGGGTGTTGGGGCCTGAGCAAGCTGCAGGGTTTACCAACGAGATTGAGAAAATAGCGTCTCTTGTTTCTTTGAAGGCAGATGCCGAGTTTGGCCTAGCAAAGGCAAAAGCTGCCTACACGGAGCAAGCAGCCAAAATTCACAAGGCCAAGCAGACCATGTTGGTGAAATGGAAGAGCATGTCAACCAAGGATGGTGTTGACTGCGTTTCTTCCGACCCAGTACAGCAACTGGATGAGTGGGAAACAGAGAAGCTAGCGTGTGCTAAGCAACCTGTTGTGGAATCAGAAAAGAAACTTTCTGATGTGGAGACACAGGTGAATGAAGCATGTGTAGACTTGATGAAGGTGCTTAAACCGGAGGAAGTGGATCCAGAGTGCGATGTGCTGATGAAGGAACTTGAATCTACTTTTGAGCACATGTTCATCAAGCACCCAACCAAAGAGATGAATGCGGCCACAGCAGCCATTGAGAACATCCAGGCTTTACAAGATGGGTCTGCGAAGACCTCTTTGTTTGCTGCACTTGAAGCTGTTGCGACTACTCCATCACCTAAGGCCCAAATGGCAAACAACAAATTGAAATCTAAGAAAACCTGTGTAACATCGTGCGGGTGTGGATACAAGTTTCCTTTTTAATTTTTGGAAGGACCAGGTCATTGGGAACTGTTGTCCCCCTTGTGTTGATGTGTGGTTTCATGTTTCAGACTTAGAATTCCTGATTTTCAGGAACATAATTTTGATGGTGCCACTGAGCCTGGTTCTGGCTCCGCTACCACACTTCCTTCTGTTGCAGCTGGTGCACTTGCCAGGAAGGACACCACACAGCTGGAGGTGGAGTGGGTATGGGTGCTGACTACAGTGCAGTAAAAACTCATTTGGCAGTATCTGTTGACAACTGTTCATGCTAGAATTTTTTGGAGATAATATTTTCTAGTTGATCTAACCTTAAAAATGCCCTGCGCAAGGCAGATCGCGTAAGAGAGTTGCAGCAGAAGTACCGTGATGACCCTGATGCTGTTTTCACGGAGGGAGGTGTGCACTTCGTTGGACCAAAGGGAAAAATCGAAGATGAGAGTACTCATTTGGCCAGATTGGCACATAATACCAGGATGCGCTTCAACCGATCCTTTGGAAGCTCTACTGCACATGGCTCAAGTATCTACTTCAAAACCATTGTTCTAGGATTGACATTGATTGATTTATCTTCCTGCTAAGTCTACTCGCATCAAAACAGTTTTCAGCAGACGAGCCCAACCCTTAAGCTTGACATGGCACTTGAAGTGCTGAGTTGAGGCCCGACTTGTCCTCCAGCCATCCTGGAACTCTTCAACAACAGGAAGGGCAGATCCTTGGCGTGGTCACTGTGTTCTTTGTAGATTAATCAGCCTCTCTATATTCAACCAAGCCCAGCTCACGAACATAAAGCAATTTCAAGCCTATACCGCCAAACATATCTTAAACTTGCATGGCACTGATCTCTCATCAAGTTTGTGCCACTATATGCCAATCTCATGGTTCTCATGGTTCAAACTCTCATGGTTCATGCAGAATCCCAACCACCATCCATGCATCATCAGGTCATTTCATAGTGGGATCTGGTCTCCAATACCTCTACCTTGTTGACCTTAAGTGATTCTCCAATACCTTGAAGGCCACACATGCACCAAGTCCAAAGCTGCAATCATATGCAGCAAGCGGGAATGGGTTCGGAGACAACCACCTGGAGTGCAGGGGGGGTTGCATAGAAATAGCTCTGCTTCAGAGTGAATCAAAATGCCAACTTCCTGAGTCAAGGCTTTGTCAGCACTCTTGAGAGTCAGCCTGAAGTTGCCTGGGGCTCCTGGTACGAATCCTGATGTATAGGTGCGGTAGGTGGACGACATTCTCGCTCTGATTGTCATGTCCCTGACTGTCGACAATGTTTGCCCATCAGTTTCTTGAACCGTGTTTGCCACAAGGGTCGAAGTTGGCTGATGGATGGGCCAAGTACCATGTGCCCCTCACCAGGTCCAGGATCCCCCATATTGCTTCCAGGGTTTGCTTTGATATTGCATCCAATATGCATGGTCGCCTCAGAGTGAGCACGCATACTCCCATTGTGGGATATGTGACAACCTGGGGCCCTGAGGCCGTGACAAGATCCTTTCTACACTCTTCGAGGACTTTGTGCAGTCAGGTGAGAACTGGATGCAGTCCAGCCTCTACACATCCTTGACCCAGAAGTCTAGCCAACGGCGCAAGGGGCGCCATGTTATGATGCCATACAAGAATGTGAAAGACAAGTTCGGCCATGCAATAGCAGCCCAAATGTTGGCCGATAAAAAGCAAATGCAAAAGAACAGGTCCAAAACGGACACAACAACTTACTTTATGGAACATCCTGACATCAAAGGTGTGGAAGATTCTCATATGCATTGTTATATTTTTCAAATTTTAGCTTGCATATATTGTTTAACTATTACTGAATTGAGAAATCCTCATGTTGAAGGCCAGGTCCTTAAGTACTTTACCCCTAGGACTGGTGCTTGCTACGTGTTTGGGATGCTATGGAGTATGAGGACGAGGATGAAACAGCATTGAATCACAACCTAAGTGCCTCCGGAGACTTCGATGAAGCTGGCTCCAAAAGCATATTGTGCCTAGTCTCAAAGAAATCATTAATATAACATATATATATATATATATTAGTTTAATTTTGTATGGTTGAACCGTTTTCCCCAATGTACATGTAACCCGCTCTGACCTCTACACCCCTTGAACTGAGTCCAGTGACCATGACCTGTCCAGGAAATCTGTGATGCAGCCACAGATGCACCAGTTGGGCATGGCGCAGGACTCCTCCAGCCAGGAACCGGGTGCACCAGGATCGAAGGGGGAAGAGGAAATCCCGGACCCGAAGAGAAAGGACAAGGTGAAACCAATGAGTAGGAAGATGACAGGCTGTATTTCCCAGTGCAGTGCCAAGTTGACCGAGATTCTTGCATGGCAGTCCAAGCTTGATGAGAACAAGAATGGGTTGACACTCAGCCAGCTGTAGAACTAGAGTATTGCTTTCAATATGTATATATATATATGGGACCAAACATAAACATATTATCTATTAGCAGTATGTTGGATGTTTATGTTTTGCATAGCATATGGTGCAACCTGCAAACACCAAGGACACCACAGCTTCTTGATGGATTCAAGACTGAATTGCAAGGCCGTGTCCACAGCATTACGAATGCACGGGGTGAGCTTGAAAAACTATTTGCCATGCGTGTTGACGATGCTGTGATTGATGAACCTGAGCACAGTGAACACAAAGAGAAGTGTATGGTTGCCATTCGGAATTGTGAAGCTTCCTTTACCTCCTATGCTGGAAGTGTACGTTCCATCAAAGCTGTGGTGGCCACTTTCATAAACTCAATAATTTGTGTTGGGATTGTGTGATGTTGATTCCTGATTGTTATTTTTCTCAAGATGTACTGTCCAACGATGTCAAAACTCCTTCATAGTCCTGCAGGTTCTAGGATGCACTCCACATGACCACAAAGGGAACCTCCGATTTTAGTTGTCAATCGTACTATGATCTACATCAAGTCCTGTTGAGGGTCCCTGTTAAAGCTTTGAGGGCAGGAAAAATACCAGCGTACCAAAAACACTCTGACTCAGGATCCTGCGAAGCCCAAGAACAAGCCCAAGAGCAAAGCCAAAGCTGTTCCTTCGCCACCACATGCTCATGAAGTATCTCCTGAAGCGTGAGCTGGGTGAAGGGAGTGAATGAGGGGATTCAGGGTAGCCTAGGGTGAGCCTTAACATACCCTTGTGTAGGATGGGTGCAAGGCATGGTGTCTCTTTGCCACCTGTTTGGATAACATCATGTGTTCCTTACCAAGAAATTCAAACTAATGTTGCCTATATATCAGAAGCACTGCCTGCCCGCCAACCGTAGTGTGCAGCCAGGCGAACAATTTTGACATCAAACACGACCTAACGGTTAAGACTGGTTCGCACTAAACATCCAAATGAACACACAAAGTGAAACTATAATAACATATAATAATATATATTGTGTTTTCCCATGTACTTCAAGCTTGGCTACACTGCTGATCTTTTGAGTTTGGATGCAATGATGCGCCAAACAAACTACAGCATCACACATGCCTGCGAGAAAAATGCTGAGCTTTGATGGGTGAGGGCCCCTGTATGGAGTTTTTGTTCTTTGGATTAGGGCGGTCCCCATGCGCAGGTGCTGAGATAAGAAATGCAAAGAGCTCTCCTTTGTATGCCTTCCTTGTCAAAGAGGCTGGTTTGGGCGAAGCTTGGCCTATCCTGCGGGTATTGGGAAATCATATATATATATATGTGTATTTAGATTTATATAGATATCCAAAAAGTTATTGCTAAAATTAGGTGTATCTGATTTTGTATTTTTTGGGGGGGGATGTGCAGTTCGGGAGATGGGCTGAGGAAACCTCCTTTGCAAAGACTCAGCGGTTGATCGATGTGGTGGACAAGGAGTGGTAGATCTAGATTTGGAGTCATCATGTCCAGCTGTGAAGCATTGCATCCAATCAATAAGAACCCTCCCACCTGGAACCAAGATCGAACTTCCAGCTTCTGTACGACCCGTTTGGCAGGAGTTCAAGCTCCATGGAATCGAACTACAGGGGCCTTGTGCTGATTTGTTATCGGCTGGGTGCAAAGGGAAGTTTACCTCGAACATTCAGAGAGACATCTTGAGAAAGGTTGACAAACATGATCCTGAACAGGCTTGGCGTGTTGGAAATGATTGCTTCAAGCAAACAGCTTGAACATATTGTGTTTGATGGGTTCTTAAGCTATGGATGGAGGATATCTGATCTCTTTGGTTCCGGCCAGCAACACAGCCACTGCTCACCTGGCCCTGTCCTGGAGGTGCCTGTCGATTGGATAGATGCTCCTGTGCAAAAGCAACGTGGTGTAAATGGTGTGGAACACAGGACTGAAGTGAAAAGGGCCAGGGAATAGTTAAGGGGTCTGAAGCCTGTTCCACAGTGGAACTCTCAGTGGTGCTTGGACCACATATATCATGTATATTTAACAGTTCAACATGTGAAAGGTACTTTCCAAGGCTTGTACAAACTGTTGATGGGTTCGATGCAGGAGACTTCCCATTGTCATGCCGCACACTTTGGTCATGTTGTTGCCCGCCATTGCTCGGTATGACCTCGCAGGTTTTTGGCAGCATCTTTGCGACTGCAATAGCCCTTTAGCCAGGATCAGCCCAGAGAAGGATCACTATCCACTTTGGATTTGGGGCGATGAAGCACAGTATCGAGAAAATGGAGATGAAGTAATGCTGATATCTATGGGGGGTGTCCTTGACAAAAGGTCCCACAGCATAGAATCGTGTTTCCCCATAAGCATTTGTCGCTCAGAAGCTTGATCAAGATTAAAACATATTTGCTGTTTAACTTGTGTTTATGTTATGGTTTAGTTATATTTTAACTAGTTAGAGTAACAATTTTCCTTGAAGTGATTCCCCGCTGGATTTGGGGTGTGATGCAACAAGGAATTGAAAGCTGGATACCCGACCATTCGTGCCATATTGCAAGCAGCACCTTGCATGAGCTTCGTACAGCTTTGTATGTTGTTGAGTATCTAATATGGGTCCATGATGAGACATGCAGTAGCCCGCCCACCTCCCCTGTCCTTTCCTCTTCAAAACAAGAACACGATAAATCTCGAATTTCTGTCCGCAAGGTGGTGGAGTCGTTGGAGACCTTGTACAATGAAGGCGCCCTGATGCCTGGTGGAGAGAGGAAGCGATTTGCTGTCGTCGAGATCCGCGGTGATTGGAAATGGCAGCAGGACTTTCTTTAAAAGAAGTAATGGAGTTCTTTTGGCTAGAGATGTGGGTGATTAATGGTTATTTGGAACAATATGTTTGATCACCCCAACAAAAAAATAAGCATGCATCACAATGGCCTACTTGGGGCCAACATGTGCAGGAATGGCTACATCTTGCAAACTACTATTTATCAAAATCAATTTGCCATTGTTGCCGAGCTCGGGTTCCAAACTATGTGACAGCACCATCGACATTGGCCAGTGAGTTTCGCCATAGTAATGAAACTTTTATGGCTGAAGCCTGCAAAGATCAAACCAGTCCCTCTACATTGTTTGAACACGTGTTTAGGTGTTTTGTAAAGATATTGTTTGGTATGTCTGGACCCCATGCCCAGAAGGTGTTGTGTACAAAGAAACATGCACCACCAAAACTCAATTTATATATCCAACCGCGATATATATGCTATGAGGTCCACTGCTTGGATTGCCTAACTTCCAAGTGGAGATGATTCGTTGGGACCCAATGCACACGCTGAATCTCGGAGTAGATCTCTGGATATGTGGCTCAGTGATCAAGAAGCTCCTGGCTTATGACCGTGTCTGGGGAGGCGTAGACATGGACGAAGCTGACCGTTTACTTCTAGCATACGATGTGTTTAAGGCATGGTGCAGAAGAAACAAGGTGGAGTAGCTTGATGTATCTACTAGCATAATTGTGTTTTGCGTTGTTTTCACAAAGGTTTTTTATTTGAACCTTATTGATTGATGGAAGTCTTATACTTCTGGAAAGCTAAGGCATTCAATGCCAAAATTCAAACCATGGCGTCTCAGATCCAAACAGCACCCATGGCCTGAACTACAAAGTAAGGCATGGAATGTGGTTTGACTGCACCAAAAAAATGGGTGTCAACTTCTAGATCAATAAAGAACAGTTGTGATTTACATGTCTTGTTGCTTATGTAGATTGCACATCCATCCCTGTTTCTGGCCTCTTCGTCCACCATAGCTCTGAGGCCAGGTGTGTATTGGCATGGCTATGTGAAGAGGTGGTGTCGATCGCAAACGATCCTGCTTACAGTGGTGACAGCTGGTTGCCCCTTATGGTTTCTTGCACGTGACTTGTCCTATAGTCTAGAAGTCATCGGAGTTCCCAAA
Source organism: Durusdinium trenchii (assembly GCA_963970005.1). Classification (NCBI taxonomy): domain Eukaryota; class Dinophyceae; order Suessiales; family Symbiodiniaceae; genus Durusdinium; species Durusdinium trenchii. The sequence continues at coordinate 740,732 of CAXAMN010021518.1, read as the reverse complement.
TTCATGGGAGGAATGTAATCTACATGTCAGCAACCAGATTGACAATATAAATTATTCAAAATAGATATATGGATTGTAGTGCCAAAGCCAATAGCCGATATTATATGCAAGGTATGGAAGGAACTCTGACAGTGTTCCCTCCACAGACTGGTTTTGATAGTGCTATATCGGTCTGGGTACTGATAGAATAACAAAGTGTGTGGTTGATGCTTACCCTAGGTGGCACATGGCTGAGTGGCACCGCAACTGCGAGCTGATGCCAAGATATTTGACAGATGATCAGGCTGCAATGCTTCAAAGGCATTGTGATGGATGTTTGAGTTTCTATCTGACCTTGGCAAAGAAGGCGGTCGATATGGGCGAGCTTTTTTTCCCTTGCCGACCAAAGCTTCATGCAACTCAAATGGAGTTAGTTTAGTTCCCTCTTAAGCTTGGATACTTAAAGATCTGTCATGAGGATAGTGGCTCACAGTTGTATCTGTGAGGCATTTCAGGAGATTGCCTTCAGCCAAACCAGAGACCGAGCCTTTCCTATATATATGGCATGTTTTGGTCACCCATCAAATAGAAGGGCTCAGTTTGTGAGATGAAATGATATAGATATCTAGTGTGGTGTTACACCACTGATCAGGAATCAACAGTCGATTCTATGCCGGCTACAAACCAGAAGACTTCATAGGGAAGATTGCAAGCCTTTGTCAAGCTGCCAACAACACCAATGTAGAGTACATTGCCTTGAAGCGATTCTACATGGGGTCTCATGAATTGGTTTAAAACAATTTTAGGTCTATGTTAACTTGGTTTGTGTGTTGTTTGTTTTATGTCCAAATCATAGAGTTTGTCTTTGGCAACCTTTGGACTACATGAGGCAAAAGAGCCATCACCAGGCCGCTGTGTTCGCTACCGGCTGAGCTTGCTCAATGGATGGGCTAGGCAATTAGGAATTTGCATGCTATCCCATCAAAGCTTTGATGATTACCAAAGTCATGACTAAAGACCCCTGTGAAATGCTGAGGAGTGGTGGGATTAGCATACTTTCGCATCGTGCAGAGTCCGAAAACGGAAAAGAGAGCTCAACAACAGGACCTTGGAGTAACACATGAACCTAAAATCAGAACCCAAAGGGTCAGAAATCTAAGCTGTGCGGAAGGGTGAGGAGCGTTAAAATTTCAACTTCCCGTGAGCATGGGATCTGGGCAGTCCCTATGTTTTGGTCCCAGGAGTGAATGACCACGTTGTGAATCACATGCTCAGCGTGTGATCAGGATCCCCAGGGGCCAGGGGGGCCTGAAGGTCAGTGTGCAGCTCATGTTGGATGGCTCAAACTCATGAAGTTGCTATTATTATATATAGTCTAAGCCCGCACGACAGATAGAAGGCACGATAGATCGGGTTAGAATACGCACCCCTTGGGCCTAGAACTACCTGCTTGGTGTCTAACTACCTCTTGAGGATGTGGTTGAAGCGGAAATGACATCCTTGAGCTGTACGGTTCTTAGATTTGGGGTGGGTCTTCAGATGGCAGGTACCAGCCCCCCCCCTCTGCGGAATTCTGGTCGCTGCAGCTTCCGGCCGAGGGTGACCAAAGAGGAGCGCCTGGTGCAACGTCCCGCCCTTCGATCCGCAGAGCTCCAAACGCCTTCAGACTCCGGGCCCGAAGCAACACTTTTTCAGGGCATCCAGGCAAACCGATACTAGAGCTAGTAGATACGATGTCGCTGGTATAACCAGTGGTTCCCCTCGACTCAAACCGACTACTCTGCCCTGGGATCCGCTACTCATGGCATCTCCTTTCCGCTGCCTGGGAACCGCTGGGTTCGGAGTCTTCGAGCAGTGAGGAAGGGTTGCTTCGCTTCGCCGCTTCGCTTGCACCGCGAACCGGCGCATTGACCGGTGGAGGAACCGGTGGTCGCCTGGAACCCCAAAGCACCCAGAAACAGCTCTGGTTGTTTCAACATAGCAATTGAAATCCTTTACATATAGGATATGGCTGGGACTAAGGAAAGCATCCAGAACTCTTTCTGGTTGGGACTGGGGTTCCAGGCAGCGAATCCGGCGTCCAAACGATGTGTTAGGAATGCCTTCGGGTCTGAATTTGTTGGGTACATGGCGGGTGTCGAGGTGACGTAAGTGGTTTCTTTCTTGTGATTTCGGGGGGGATCATGATGGATCATGTATACATCTCCCATCCGTGGGATTGGCATCCCATCCGGTTCGGAGCCTCAAAAACTGGCTTCTGAGATGTTCTGAGGGTACAACCCCCTGTTATAGAGGGTTCGACCCTTCCGAAATGTACATTGAAATACATTGAATGCTGTGGCTTCAGGGGTCCATATAGGATCCTCTGTTCAGGGGTGTTTATGTCAGGTGAGGCACGGGATGTCCAAAAGCCAACCGAACTTGGAAGGCTGTACATGGATGGTTTGGGTATACGGATTTGGGAGAAGGGAGTGGCTATCGGACGATCGTGGCTAGGAAGGTTTGCCAGGAAGGTTTGCCAGAAATCGCTCCCGGGCTCCAACCCACCTCCGAAGGTAGGGACAGACCCCCTCAACCACCTTCGAAAGGGAGGTAGTTGGAGGTGTAGGGTCATTGTGTTGACAGGATCACCCACTGGTGCGACGCGAAGCACGCGAAGCTTGGTGCTCCTGTTTTGGAGCACCTGGTTTTCACTCTGGTGGCCGTCTTTCTATGAATGAACGATGGTGATCTTGAGGTTGGCCTTTCACTGTTTCTCACCTTGACGCTGGTGTTTTATTCCCTCAGAATTGTAATTATCTCTGTATTATTCCTGCAATTTCCTGCATGCAATCATTTACCAGGTTCTTGAATGACACCTCCCATGTTGACATGGTGTTGTTGTCCGAAAGAACAATTCTTGACCACTTCCAACCGCTATGGCATAACTGCATGATCTTTGGGTCATAGGTGATCTGTTGTTTTCCCTATGGGTAAATCATGTTATCCACTTCCAACCAGCTTCCAGCTTCGCAATTCCAAGATGACAGGCTTTGACTAGCAAGGTCCCCCAGCCAGGTTTTCAGTTGAGCCATGCCATGCCGCCCTCCTGGTTTGGTGTTCGGTGTGGATCTTGTCATAAAAAGCTGGGTGCGGAAGACCCTCTCCAGCGTGCAGACTGAAGAAGGCGTAAGCCTGATAAGCCACATGCTGCGGTCGAGTTCTGACTTGATCAAACCCCTAGAAGTCGAACCACCAAACTGTTTAATAGATTTTAATAGCCTTTACCCTTTACCGAACTGTTATTTATCTAGATTTTAACACTTTAACACCAGATCAACAATTTCAACATGGTTTTGGACTTCCATGGTTTTGCAATTCACATTTGCTGTGAGCACTCCATGGAGCAGCTAGAGCTGAAAAAATGTTCAGCCTTAGCAGGTGCTTGGTGTGCCTGCTGAGAGGTCTCGCTCCATAGAGAACGCTCCACTATAGGGTGCTATTGGGGCTGATTTTCGATGTTGACTTGTTCTTTTGAGAGGATCTGTACATAACTTGGATGAGTGTGGCAGCCATCAAACATCATCAAACCTACAGCAAGTTCCTGTATAATTCCCATAGGCCACAGGGACCTCACAAAAGCCGAGGAGAATCATTACATTTTTGCGGGCAAGGCGCGTTTAAGTTCCGCGGAGGCGCGTAAGTATCATGTCCATCCGTGCGTAGTAGCCCCTATGGTTCCCAAACCCAAAGCCTTTTGCCAACTGCAGTGGCGCCGCAACGCTTCGCGGACCAGGTGCGAAACATCCTTCAAAGCTTACTGTCCTTCCCTTGCTGATGTAGATGAGCTTTGCAACACCTATATGCAATCTCTTGTGTGGATGCTGTGTCAATGTCGTCCCTTTTCTACCAGTTCGTCGTTTGCTTTTGCAAGTAGCAACTCTTAAAGCTCCATTGTTGTACAAAACAAGTCGCGTAAACATCTTCCTCACAGGTTTGCTAAAAGTGTGCAAAATCCAGCACACGGGTGCTATAAGCATCTACAACGCTCAGGCGTTGTTTTCACTACACCAACAAGTTTTTACACACATTCTACAGTATCGCTTTGACCTTGCTTGTTCGCACGTTCGAAGTGAGGTCGAACTCATGGTTGACATTCCAGTCCCTGAGATCATTGAAGAGGTAGGGGCAGGATTTGGGGGCGACAGGTGGGATTTGGGGGGTGAGAACTGAGAGAAGAATCCAGGTGAGAAGGCAACGGGATGCACCGTGTGCTGGTATGGAATGTGTACCTCCAGTGAAATCCCTAAACTACCGCTTATGTATATGTATATGTAATTATGCCATACATGGAGCGATTTGGACACTGTTTGCAGGGCCCCAATGTTTGCTGACCAGTTTTTTGGGTGCACTTGCTGATCTTCGTTGCAACCCATTCCGCAGACCGGCGCCGGAAGGTTTTGCTTGGTTTAGTCAAGGGGTTTTACTGGAATTGCAGATCTTTGGATGGAATTTGAGCTGTTTCGCTAGAGGACTCGATGAAGGTGCTTTTCATGTGGATCAGGTGTGCCATCTACTGATGCCTCTCTGCACCAAAAACCTATCCGGGATAGACACAGCGTCCAGATATGTCCAGATTCTTTCCGAAATGATCGCAGGGATTCGGACGAAAACGTTCCATGTGGCAAAGCTAAGCTCAGCCGACCACGCGTCGACCGTTGGGGGCGAAACGGGAAGAACCGAGGAATGGCGCCGCGTCGATCCGACGAGCAGATACGAAGCCAGGGGCCCGGTCAACCAGTTTTCCCATGAAGAAAACAAAGGTGTTCACGTAGAAAAACCAGTTTTTTCTGCTATAGGGAAGACCAGGTTTTTGGATGGGCCATGTGGGGCCCCTGGAAATATTGTATACCATTCCCAATGGCTCCATCGGACAATATGGCCCACATGGCTGGTGGTGGGTGGTGTTCATGTAGGCCCAAAGAAAACTCACATGGAGCGTTTGGATGTGTCTAGGAGTGTTTTTAGAAAGTGAGACAACAAAACTAGGTCAAGCATCGTTTGGATGCTGAAGCGGAAGGCTGAAACGGGTCGTTTTTGGGTCGCTTTTGAGGGATGAACTCAGGGGCTCTGTTGAGATTGACCGTTAAGCGGATTAGTTGAAGATGTGGTTTCTTCAAAGAACGATCGGTACCTTCCAAGAGTTTCCTGGAGACAAGTACATCCCGTTACGGACCCATTGGGGTGTGTATAGGAGGAGCCCCTGGCCCTGCTGAGTAGGCCCAATGAGGGTAGGTTGGTCTATGATCTCTTCCAAAGGGAGGTCTTCCATCGCTCGGTCCAAAGTCTGGGATTTAGGTCCCCGATGGTCCCAGCAAACCAGTACAGCAGTAGGTTTCCAAGAGAACATCGCTCCTGTGCAGCAGTAGGCCTGCAACCTAACCATGATTATCCGCTGTTCATGGGATATACCACGGTCGGTTTGCTCGTGCCGCGCCATGCGCGATGCACGTTTTTCGGCGGTGCGACTGGTGGCGGACTCGCCCGACGCGGCGGCTTGGACGAAGTTGGGAGGAGTGCGACGGGGCTACCACCAGAGGCAGGGCTACTCCCAAAGAATTACCTTTAACTGCTTACATTTGCTTACCAATCTTATTATAACTATACTTGGTTGGCGACTCGGCGACCCTTTCGCCGCTGTGTCCTTTCGGAGCCTGTTCTTTAAATTTGTTCAATAAGATGTTATTGTCGCTAGGGACAGTGAGAAATATGTTTTCAGAAATGCGTGGGTAAAAATAGGTAAAGCATGTATGTTCCCTAAGAATCCGGACCCTCAAACACGCTGGTGGTGCTGCTTTGCTGCTGCTGCTGCTGTTGCCTACTGCTGCTGGTACGGCTGGTTGCTGCTGCTGCTGCTGCGGCGGCGGCGGCGGCGGCGGCTGGTTGCTGCTGCCGCTTTCTGCTGCTGCTGCGGCTGGTTGCTGCGGCTGCTTGCTGTTGCTTTGCTGCTGCTTGGTGCTGCTGCTGCTGCTGCTGGGCTGCTGCTAAGCTAAGCTCTATACCGTTCGTCCACCTGCTTCGCCTCATGTAAAGTGGATGTTCCATCACAAATATATATATATATATATGTGTACACCCACTTGATCCCACATCGATGATAAGTGGACGCAAAGATTGAGCCTCAGCGACCGCAGCGCAGTAGAGAAACCGCCAGTGTGCTTCCGCTAGCTTTCGACCGCCTCCCCTTGGCATGGACCACGGGTCCAGTGAAGAAACAACGAGCCTGTGTTGACCGGGCAAACACATCAAACCCTCATGAGTGCTGGCACATTTGCCAGTTGTGCGGCTGCAGTAGTGGATGCATTTGTGGATCGAGCCTGTGTTGACCTGGCAAACACATCAAACCCTCATGAGTGCTGGTACATTTGCCAGTTGTGCGGCTGCAGTAGTGGATGCATTTGTGGATCTGGAATGATGCTTGCATGTGCATCCTACAGTACAGTGCAGCTGCTTGGTTAAAGTGCGGTGCTGGGTGCAGCTGCAAATTGAAAACTATCTTGATTTGTTTGGTTCTCCTTCTTCTTTTGGATGGGGTGGAAGCGCTTGGCTGATTTGGAAAGGGATACTCCCTGGCCACTGCCTAGAGCGCCCCCGCCAGCGCCTATGAAAAGGGGAGCAAGCCCCCTGCCGTTTCCAGATTGGAGACGAAAACACGTGCGTCCTGTTGAGTTATCTCGTGGCGTGAGCATTAATTCTCCTCTCCAAACAGAGACTGGCTCGCATGCAAAGCTGCCACAGCGTGCGCAAGGAGTCTCCCTTGCAGCAGCAACTTCTTCCAGAGGTGAGGATGGCAAAAAGCGAAGGAAATTGGCTCTTGCATGGTCTGGGCTGGCCGAAGATTTGCGGGGGGACAGTGATGTGCTGCTGTCTATTCCTGACAAGTATGGAGATCAGTTGGCGTTTATCTTTGAAGATCGGTCCTCAGCGACACTTGCAAAATACCTGCGTGGCTGGCAGAAATGGCTTGACTTTTGTCGCGGTGCACTTGTTTTCCCTGGGCACCCTTCAGTGGCTTCGAGCCTGAATTTCTGTGATGCATTGGCAAGCGGGGCCGCCCTGGATAGGGGAACCAAGCGAGTGTGCAGAGCGAAAGAGAGTGTGAAGTCCTTGAAATTTGTGGGCCATAAGTTGGGCCTGGGACCATTATTGGAAGGAGTGTGCAGCCCAGCAGTAGAGGCATGGCTAGCACAGGACGAGTGGAAATGTGCGCCGGTGAAGGAAGCAGTCCCTCTTCCCCTATTTGTGGTTGCCAAACTTGAGCATGCGATCGCAAGCCGTGATCTGGATGATCAATGGGTAATTGGGTGCGTACTCTTGATGATTTGGGGGGGGATTGAGATGGAACGACGTGCAACGTCTACCATTTTCTACCCTCCTTCTGGACAAGGAGTTCTTGCGCGGCCATTGCTGGCGGACGAAAGCTTCGCCCAGGGGGATGTGCTTTGGTGTCTTAGTATCTGGGGTGACGGGCACTGACTGGGGTGTGACATTTGGGAAGCGGCTGATTGCAACAAAAAATGAGCAACCCGACAGGGACTTCCTCATGGCCAACGCTGGCAAGCCTATGGCTTTTACGGCAATGCTCTCACTTCAAAAACTTTTAGGATTCTAGGAGTCCTGGTATATTTTCCCTGCAGGTCACTTCAATCTTATTTTACCGGAGTTGGTCAATGAGATCTTCAGGACTAGGAGACTGGACCTGCGTCAGACTAGACCTATATGTTGGGTGACCCAGTCAAGCAGTAACAGTCGAAAAAACGAACATCGCTCTTTTTGATATCCCTGCAACCAGGCCCCATCGTCACTCACAAGGCCCACGGAATGGGATTAGACCCAACCTGTACCAGGACTACCACCTTCCGTTCGAGGTGCCTCTTAGAGACGATATAGACCCCCAAATGGCTAGAAAAAAATAGATCTCCCACCAAAAGATGCCATTGGAGAAAACGTGCCACGAATACTTTTTGGGGACCAGAATGCCGGGTTTTTGTGCTCAGGAGCGAGACGCTTCGGCAGAAGAGGTGGCGGCGAGCTTGACGGTGCAAGGCGAGCTTGAAACGGCGGGACCGGTGCCCGCGCTGTGCAGGGGGAAAGCTGAAAGACAAGACACCCTCTCATTCCACTCACCACTGTTTTTATGCATTTTTTTTACTACATAACCACTGCTTTCCTAAGGATTTTAGACTGCAAAACTAGGTCAACGGAATTGTTTTTGATGGTCGAGGGAAGGCAGGACGGAAATACAAAACATGGCAGTTGGATCGGAGAAACATAACAGCCATGTCGCGTCTACCAAGACTTCAGCTTTTGATGCACAACCACATGAGGACCGTGTTGGGTCCTTTCTCCATGCCCAAGTCCGCCAAGCTCCGAAGCTCCGAAGCTAAGCCCGAACCGTGTCGGTCCGTCGGTCTGGAGCGGGTGGAGCGTGTCCCGGGTGGGGTTTGGGGGGGTGGACTCCTGGGTGGGTCGAACCGGGTCCTGCGGCGGTGACTACGGCGATTCATAGGCTAAAGAGGCACCAGAGGGCCGACTGGTCGTGACTGGTCATCCAAATCATTCTCTAGGCTGCCAGGGAGGATCGACTGGTACGTTGGAAACAGTGGCCTCGGACGGGCTTTGGCGGACAGGCTGTGCCGGGTTGTGGATGAAGAAAAAGACAGGATGGGGATGGGTCAAAAGAGATTATTAAAACAAAGTATCAAATGCATTCAGATTCAAAAACATAGTTTTGCTGGTGCTGGAGCAGGAGTGGATGAGTGAAGAAGATGTGTTGGGAACATGTAGATGGGTGTAGGTGTACTTAGCAAGTAACGTTGTCATTCATCCACTTGGTGCAAATTTCTATATGAGTGGAATACTGGTCGCCCCTTCGGAGTGGGATACCCGGTAGCTTGCGGTGCCACTCTTTCAACGGTTTCTGTTCACCGGGTAGTGAGGAAACAATGAACGCACATGATATGATGATTGCTGACCCATAGTGTTTGTGGCAATTGTTTTTACTGGATCCTAGAACTAGAATGTTAGTGATCGTAGAACTGGTCCCAACGATTTTGGCCTCTCGCTGCCTTGCACTCCTTGCACTCCTCCCATCGATGGCAGGTTTCTGCCTGATTGATGCCGGCTTCAAGCAGAAGGAGAAGCAGGTGCCAGGGAGTTCAGTGGGTGGAACCAGAGACTTGTTTCGGCGGGTCCAGAACCACCGAAGGATCCAAGAACCATTCAAACTGCAGAGGTTCACCTAGAGGTTCTAGGAGTCTTCGTGAATTCCTTGAAGGCTAAGCCATATATTAAATTCTTGTGATGCACAGTAACTCAGAACTCGATCTACTTTCTGCGGACCGATCGACTTTCGGATGGAAGAACCTCCAAACATCCATCTGCGCCGCTTCTCCCAAAACCCCACCCCAAAAAAAAGGAACATGCCGGCCCAATTCCGGCTCCTACCAGTCGTACCTTGTCGTAAGGTCTTTGGGTATCGTGCTTTCGGAGCTGGTCGTCTCTTCGTCCTTGCAGGCGGTGCTGTTGGCCGTGCGCGACGAGGCCAAGGCCTTGGAGCAGGACTTCTATCGCCCAGAGGAGCCGAGAACACGTAGCGTTCGACGACCTCTCCGTTGTTTAGGACGGGCGAAGTCGCTATACGACGGGCGACGGGTGAAGAAACGTATCAGAAGGCCAGGGCGCACGGCGCACGGGGCGAAAGCAGACCGCGGAAGTTTTAGGTATAGAGCTTTTGTTGGGCCATGACAAAAGGTAACCAGACTCGTTCGATCTCGTTTGAAGGTATAATGATGATTCCGCATTTGAAGATTCAGCACTTCTTTGCAGGAATATAGGCAGACTCGGACAGGGCATGCTACAAACTGAGGTTCAACATATCATGACATGGCTCAACATGTTCTTTTGTTCGGATTGATACATGATAATACTATCATTTGATGTTTTTTTTTTTTTTTCCTGGGCTCTTGGATTCTTGGATGCCTGGGGTGAGATGCCTGTCCTGTCGGGACAGCGCGTCTCGATCACGATGATGAGACCTGCAGAATCCATGGGGACTGGCATATTTGCCTACATTGGAGTGTTTTAAGATAAGGGTCAACGTAGGTACGGTACGTCTAAAATCGATGATATTCCAGTCCCATGGTTGGTTTGGGATAGGTACTATCCTAAGGATCCAAAGGCTGAAGGCTTAGACTCAGACATAGGTTCTAAACCTAAGAATCCAGACCCTTAAATGGGAAGGATTTGAGGGAGATTTGTTGGGCAACGTTCCCCATGCAGATTGAGGCTTTTTCCTTCAACGGGAGCCTACACTCCACTGAAAACTAGCCCAAAACCCCTGAAAACCACTGGTTTGTAGAGGAAAACAGTCTTTCGGGGTGCCATTTGACCCGGGTTCATGTTAGTTTTCGGGAGTGTATCTCAAACACGAGCCACAGACACACACACAATCTATGATGCTATGGGCCTTTCATCAAGTCTTTTGCTTGCTGGGTGTCAGTGTATTTGGCATGCACCATCATGCACCCAAACTGGAATCTTTCATGACATTGTTTGATTTAATTGTTGTTTCTTACCCGAAGAATCAAGGACCCTCAAAGGTGAAGGTTTGGTTCGGGTCCAAACCCCTGTTATGCAGGGTCAAAACCCTCCATAGGAGGGTCCTAGGAATCGTTTGGCACTCCAAAGTTGGACCCTCTCCTCCAATCTTCGGATGTTGAACCCTCAAAACTCAAAACCCTGCACCTCTGTGGGGGTCCGGATTGTAGGATGTGTGTCCGTCCCTTTTGTTTATTGTCAACGTAGGCAAATATGACATATGTATATATAGGGGGTCAATGTATACCTGAACCCTCCGTCGTAGCAAAAAAAAGTGACAGAAAAAAAACTGCACATCATCAAAACTAGACGACGAGTGGCCCGAAAGCATTTTTTCATCACGTAGGAAGTCAGAGTGTGAGTTATCTGGTAAGTGTTCAGTGTGAAGTGTTAAGTCGAGTGAATTGAGGCAGTGTGTGGGTCTCTGTGTGTGCGTATCTATGTCTGTGTGTGTATGAGTCTCTGTCTGTGTGTGTCTCCGAGTAAGTTGAGGCAGTGCGTGGGTCTCTGTTTGTGTGTGTCAACCTCTCAAGAGAGCCGGGTGGTTGGGAGACATGACTCAGCTGCAGGGGCGCCAGAGCAGCTGCGAGAGATGACTCAGCCGCGAGAGATGACTCATCCGCGTACTAAAGTTGTACTGCAAAGTCGCCACTTCTCAGCTTCCAGCTCCACAGATTGCTCCGCGTACTAAAGTTGTACTACAAAGTCGCCAGTTCTCATCTTCCAGCTCCCCAGATACTCCGTTGTACTACAAAGTCGCCAGTTCTCATCTTCCAGCTCCCCAGATACTCCGC
>CAXAMN010021518.1:718259-729221 GCA_963970005.1 Durusdinium trenchii | reverse complement strand
AAAGTCGCCAGTTCTCAGCTTCCAGCTCCACAGATTACTCCGCGTACTAAAGTTGTACTACAAAGTCGCCAGTTCTCATCTTCCAGCTCCCCAGATACTCCGCGTACTAAAGTTGTACTACAAAGTCGCCAGTTCTCAGCTTCCAGCTCCACAGATTGCTCCGCGTACTAAAGTTGTACTACAAAGTCGCCAGTTCTCATCTTCCAGCTCCCCAGATACTCCGCGTACTAAAGTTTTACTACAAAGTCGCCAGTTCTCATCTTCCAGCTCCCCAGATACTCCGCGTACTAAAGTTGTACTACAAAGTCGCCAGTTCTCATCTGCCAGCTCCCCAGATACTCCGCGTACTAAAGTTGTACTAGAAAGTCGCCAGTTCTCAGCTTCCAGCTCCACAGATTACTCCGCGTACTAAAGTTGTACTACAAAGTCGCCAGTTCTCAGCTTCCAGCTCCACAGATTGCTCCGCGTACTAAAGTTGCACTACAAAGTCGCCAGTTCTCATCTTCCAGCTCCCCAGATACTCCACGTACTAAAGTTGTACTACAAAGTCGCCAGTTCTCATCTTCCAGCTCCGCAGATACTCCGCGTACTAAAGTTGTACTACAAAGTCGCCAGAGGGTTGCGCGCACAGCCGGCAGATCGCACTCTCGCCTGTATTTCGCGCACTCGACACGCACGATCTCCGCAGAGGGTTGCGCGCGCAGCCGGCAAATCGCACTCTCGCCTGCATTTCGCGCACGCGACACGCACGATCTCCGCAGAGGGTTGCGCGGGCACCCGGCGAATCGCACTCTCGCCTGCATTTCGCGCACTCGACACGCACGATCTCCGCAGAGGGTTCCCTAAGGATCCGAGAAGCCACTTTTAAAAATAGCTTCTGGTGGAAGCTAAGATTTTAGGCTGGCAGCCATGGAAAGTGGCTTCTGGGTTTTGAACTCTAGAAGCTACAAAAAGTGGCTTCTGCAAATCAGCATGTGCATCTTTTTCCTTGGCACTACTGGGTGATACAAGGTGAAACATATTGTACCTATGGTTGCATGGCCTTCTTTCAGGCTGAAGCTGGACATCGGATTTGGGCCTTCTTCAGGCTGAGCTGGGCAAGTTGACACTCAGAGGGGGTGTGTCATTCATGAAACAAAGGAGGATTTTCTCTGCTTCACTGCTTGCATTTCTCTTCCCACCCCTTCTGAGTGCCCACTGCTGCATGGAGGATGCAAATGTTTCATCCCTATAATTCCAGAAATCCTTAGGGTTGTGGCCTTCCCAGGCTAAATCAAAAATATGCTCAGCCAAGTGCCACTTAGGCTTGGCATGCCAGGAACAAACATCATTTTCATCTTCTCTTTGAATGTGAGATTCCAATGCCATGTACTGGCTCTTCAATGCCCTTCCATATTTGGCCAGCTTCCTGCCATTGAAAGCTTCCATGTGCTGATAGACTTGGGTGGTGAAGGTGGCAACTTTGTGGATTGCCTTTTGCAGGCTGGTGCCTGTGTCAAAATTGTGTGCACTTGTCAAAGTGCTCAAAATCCCCTGCCTGCAGAAATACCTGCATGTCGCTGCTTTAGTGTCAAGTTCAGGGGCCTTCCCAGGCTTTACAATGTCAAGCAGAGTGAGTTTGGGCAATTGCTCACTGGCTGGGACACCCAACTCTGAGTAGATAGTCTGGATATGTGCCCACAATCTGCTTGCTTTTTCTTGCTTCTTCCCTTCATAGCAGGGCAACAAAGCGTTCAAAACTTGCCCTGCACAGGCTGCACCACATCCTTCATCCATGACATGCATCCAATCAGGGACTATGGTGTGGTTGGTAATTGGGTTCACATGGAAAAGTGGTGCTATGGCCTTTTTTCTCAATTCCAGGCTTGCCAGAAATTGGGCCTTGTCCAGGCTTTGGCTCTTTCTCTGATCTAATGTTTGGCATCTCCACTCTGTTGGCTTGCAGGAGCACAGCCAACACATTCCTACTTTGACATTGTGCATAGGACAGCCATACCATTTTACATTCCAATCCCAATCTCCTCGCATCATAACTACAACAGCCTTGCACAGGCTTTTGCCAATTCTTGTCAATCGAAAAGGTTCTTCGAAAGGAGCCCCATCATGCCTTAATGCAGGCTGCATTCCCAATACCAAATGTTGCAGGCTCCAAGCAAGAACTTCCAAGATGGCCTGTGTGGTCTCTGGCCCTGCAATGAATTTGGCATCAACACAAGTAAGGGGGACTCTCAATTGTGAATGCCTTGAGGCCAAGAGGTTGACCGTGATGAAATCCAAGCTAGATTGATTCATTCTGCCTTGCACAGGCACTCCATCACCATGAATACCTAGAGGCACCATGCCTTGTGCAGGCTCACCACAATCTGCACAGCATTGGGCCAACTTTGTGGCCAGCATTGAGCCTCTTTCAGGCATACAATCTTGCCATGCTCCTGGCTGCATCAAATAGCCTTCCAACCACTCATGGGGAAGCAAGAATGGCAATGGCTTGGGTGATATTTCTTGTGTTTTTGGATTTTTTAATGGTATGTTTGCCCAATACAATTGACACCATGTGTTGTTTTTTTTGAGCCACCTCCTCATCGACCTGGCTGCATTGCCACCTAGTGCAGCATCTTCATTGGCCTTGTTCAGGCTTTGGCTGGTTGGTGCTTTGACCCTGAGGCCACCAGCTTTGGCTTTGGTGAGCATTTTCACCACTTTTGTGGCTGGGAGCTGGTTTCTCCTATGCAAGGATTCAATTTCTTCGACCAATTCCTCTTGGTTTTTCAATTGGTCTTCTGCACTAGGAGAAGCCCAAACAGCCTCTGCCAAGCAAATCTTGGCTTTCTTCTTAGGTGATGCAAAGGCCTTATCCAGGCTTGACAACAGCAACCATAGGAAAAACTTGAAAGCACCCATGCTTGAGCTAAAGATGGCTGCAGATAAAAAAATATCATACATCTAGAGCCACCAATTTTCATTAATTAGTCCCCTATTCTCCCCTACCCCCACCACCCAAGTCCAGCTCTTTTTTTCATCCTGCTGCCATCCAGCTGTACAGGCCTTGCACAGGCTGCTATCCAATGCCAGTGCTTGTTCAAAGCCTTGTTCAGGCTATATCCCTTCATTCTTGGCCCAAAGCTTTGCTGGTCCCCAGGCCTTGTTCAGGCTCTTGAGGTCTTCCTCACATGCAGCTTTCACCTTGTTGACCTCTTCAAGCGAGCCTGGAGCATCTGCTGGGTCAACTTGCTGGCTGAAGGTGCCCAACCTCTTTAGCCACTCCTGTTTCTTTTTGCCATACTCAACCAAGCCTTGCTTCAGGCTGTCCATATGGGCCTTGACATGTGGGTCACTATCATTCTGCTTTTGGGCAATAGCTTCTTTCAACACAGAGCCTTTGTCCAGGCTGGTGCTGAGAGCACTGATGGCCTTCTTCAGGCTTTTCAAGGCCATCTTGTAGGCTTCACAAGGGTCAGGCTCACCTGCAGGGGGTGGGTCCTCATGGCCCCTTGGTGGATCAGGGTCAGGCCTTTGACCAAGCTTGAGCCTTTCTGCTTCAGGCGGTTGGTAGGCCAGCAAGCCTTCCACATGCTGGAACGTGGGAGTGTCCAGCTCCACTTCCTGCTTGACCTGTGTGGAGCTGCTGCTTTTTTCTTTCTCCACATCCATCATTCTTTTCTCATACCAATACAGCTTCACCCCTTTCTGGGCCCACAATGGATTCCAATGGTCCTTGGATTCCAAGGATGTGACAGCTGCATCGCACAACTCCTCGAAGTCAGGGGAATTGGGGTTGGCCCCCTCCATTTTCCCTACAACATATTTTGTAACCCAGCCTTTCTGCAGGCTTGACTCTGTGCCTTTCTCTTGCAGACTTGTCTTGTGGCAAGCCTTTTTGCTGACTTCAGGATCAAGCATAAAGACTTCATAGTACCACTTTCTTTTTGCCATTTGACCTTGCCCTTGGACATTCTGCCAGCCTTTTCTCAGGCTTGAACCTTTCCCAGCCTTCTCCAGCTTCTGCAGCTGATAGCGCACATCCTTCCAAGCTTCCCTGTCAGGTGCCTCATAATGGCCTTCTGCAGGCTGACTTTGGGCATTGGCCTTGGCCCTGGCTTGGGCCTTGGCCTTGGCTACAGCTTTTGGCGAAACTTTCATTCTGATTCTGGGTGCTTGGGGTGAGCCCCCTGCACCATCCTTGGTAGGGGTGCCTTCCTCACACTTGTCTTTGTGAGGAGTGGCTGTCTCTTGCTTCACTACAATGGTGCCTTGTTCAGGCTCTGGTGGTCCCATGGCTGATGGCCTCTTTCTAGGTGGCATGGGTGCCAGGTTTGGTGTGTTTGTGCTTGTTGTGTGGTGTTGGTTGTTTGAAGGTTCTGGTGTGTTGGTGGTCTGCCCTTGATTTTTCAAAAGCTGCAGCAGAGGTGCTGAGAGACCCAAAAAGTAACAAAAAGTACGAAAAAGTACGAAAATCGTACTTTCGTACTTTTGTACTTTTTGTATATTTCCTTATTAATTTAAAAGGAAATATATAAAAACATATAAAAGTACAAAAGTACGAAAGTACGATTTTCGTACTTTTTTGGTACTTTTTGCTTTGGTGTTTCTGGCCTTTTGCAGGCTCACCTTACCAATTTTGGGGTGAACCACTCACCTTCAAGACCTTGGGGGTGAACCACTCACATCTCAAGTAGTATACCTGTTCCAGGCTTCCCCTAATCCAACAGCCACCACCACCACCAGCAACAACCAACCACAAAACCCCACTCCCCACCCAAAGAGCTTTTTTGCAGGGCTGCCAAGGCTCCATTTCTGTACAAGCCTTTATCCAGGCTAGAAGACAGCTGTGGTTTTGAATGGCCTTTGTTCAGGCTTGAGCTGACCAGTGGTGGAGTTGGCCTTTGTTCAGGCTTCAGCTATGGGGTGTGCTGGCCTTGTTCAGGCTTGAGCTGACAAGTGGTGGAATTGGCCTTTGTTCAGGCTTGTGTGCTGGCCTTTGTTCAGGCTTGAGCTGACAAGTGGTGGAATTGGCCTTGGTTCAGGCTTTAGGTATGGGGTGTGCTGGCCTTTGTTCAGGCTTGAGCTGTGCAGTGCTCACTCAGAAATCCTCAATGCCTCCATCATCAGCACCATCATGAGCAGCATCATCTCCTTTTTTGGGCTGCTCATTCTGGCCTTGTGCAGGCTGCTCATTCTGCCCTCCTGCAGGCTCAGGCTCCACTGCCTGCTCAGCATCTGCAGGCTTTGGTGCACTTTCTGCATTGGGCTTGGGCTTTTTGCCTTCTGGAACTGTCTCTTCTTTTGTAGCTGTTGGCTGGAATTGGCCTTGTTCAGGCTGGGCTGGTGTGCCTTGTGCAGGCTGAGCCCTCCTTGGTTTAGGAGGTTCTGGAGGTTTTGGTCTGTGCTGGCTTTTGCTTCTTGCCCTGCACTGCCTTGGTCCAGGCTCAAGGCCTCTTCTTGCCCTCTCCTGCCTTTCCATCGCCATGGCTTGCTGCTGCCACCTGTGAATTTCTCTTTTCATTTCTTTGTTCTCACAATTGGCAACCCAATCATAAGGCTCCAAATGCCTTGGTACAGGCTCACCCCTTTGAATCAGCCTTCTCCTTTCAAACCTTCTTTTGGCTGACACTGGGCCCCTGCTCAGCCACCTAGGGTTGCCCTCATACGGGCTTTCATTCCAATCTTGCCAATCAGCATAGCCCCTCCAATCTTCCCATTGGTCATCATCCCAATGGGAAGATTCATCCTCTGATGACCAATCATCCCAGTATTGCCACTGGGCCTTTCCAGGCTCAACCTTTGAGTACCTTGGCTGCCTTTGCTCAGGCTCTGGACTTGACCTCCAAGAAGAAGATCTGCCTTGTTCAGGCTCATTGCACCACCAACTAGAAGATCTGCCTTGCTCAGCCTGCCCATGGGACCTCCAAGAAGAAGATGTGCCTTGTTCAGGCTGGCCATGGGACCTCCAAGAAGAAGATGTGCCTTGTTCAGGCTGGTCATGGGACCTCCAAGAAGAAGATCTGCCTTGTTCAGGCTCTTGGTGACCAGAGCCTTGTCCAGGCTGATGCCTTACCCAACCTTCAGCCCACCTATCCCAGACAGGTGGGGCAGCATCAACTGACCAATCCCCAGTGTATCCACACTGTTGGGATTGGTGCTGTATAAATTGGCCTACTTCAGGCTCATCGAACTCCAGGCAATCCAGTTCTTGCTCTTGGTCATTGGTGAGCCTTGTCCAGGCTTGGGAATCCACATCCCACAACCACCTAGTGCCCCTGAACAGCCTCACCCTCCACCAGGGAAAGCTGCCTTGGACCCCTTCCAGGAGAGTTGCCTTCTGCAGGCTCAACACCACAATCAAGAGCAAGGCCTTGTTCAGGCTGGGCAGGTGGAACAAGAAAGCCATGGCCAAAGCAATCTGTCCTACCCTGGTTGTGCCCTATATAAGCTGTGTGTAAATCTATGAGCTGTGAAGTGTGTATGAAATGGAAGTGTGTATACATGTGATTTGCAAATGTCATGTGTGAGTCTGTGAAAGTTGAAAGTGTGGGCACCTGAAGTTTGAAGCATGAAGTGTTACAAAAATATGGCTGCATGAAGATATGTCTCTGTGGGTTTGTGTGTTTTTCATCGACATGATACACAAAACATGCATGTTGCACAGGCATGCATGGTGCTTCAAAGTGTGTCATTGGTGTGGAGTGTGTGTGTGGCATGGAGCTGTCTCGGTTTGTCATGGTAGAGTGTGTGTATGTGGTGTGTTGCTGTGTGTTGCTGTGCACATGTCCATGGGATTTGTGCATGCTTCTTGAGCCATCGGTTCATGAACCCCCTTTTAAACAGTGGCCCCCCAAAACACAAAACAGTTCTTTTAAACATGGCTGTGCCCTACCCTACATAGGCTCTTTTTTCAAAAACCACAGCGAGCAAGTGCTGAACTGTACAGTAAGGGCCTTAGTGCAGGCTGGAATCTAAAGCTGGCCTTCATGCAGGCTGTGCGAGCCAATGGTGCCTTGCTCAGGCTTCTCCCCAGTGGCCTTTGTGCTGTCTGTCCCTTGATCCTCACCAAGGGGTGCCTTTATGCAGGCTGTGCTGGCGAGTCCTTCAGCAGCTGATCTTTGTATGAGACCAGCTGCTTTTTCTCCAGGCTTGCCTCTTCGCAGGCTTTAGCCATAAGTGCAGACATGACTCTGTCTTGGTCAGGACCCCTAGGCAATTGCACATTCACCAGGCAAGTTGGCTTGCTGCCTTCTTCAGGCTTGGACACAATGTAAGCCTTGTTTGAAGTTTTGGTTTCCTTAACAAACCCAAAGGAAAGGCTCTTCTTCCAACATGCCTTGGCTTTGCTTGCTGCACTTGGCCTTTTGCAGGCTGGCACTTTCTTTGGCGCTTTTTTGCATGATGGCCTTTTTGCAGGCTCCAGATCTTGTTGTGACACTGCTGTGCTTGCAGCTGTACTTTCGATTTCCACCACCTCTTGGTCTGATGGTAGAATGGCAGCTGGGGATTCTAAAAAAGTGATAGGTGCTGGGCCTTGCTCAGGCTTCTCTTCTGCAGGCTGAAGGGCTTTCTTTTTTGGTGTCTTCTGGTTAAGCCTTCTCACTGGCCTTTCTGCAGGCTGTGGAGTGCCAAACAGACTTTGCATCAAACCCATCAATAGACCAGAGGTTTTTTCTCCAGTCTTGAGATTTTTCCATTTTCTTCTCAGAAAGTTTTTGCATTCATGAATTTGGTTCACGATCAACTTGCATTCTGATGTGGTCAATTTATGGTTGGCTTCTTTCATTGCTTGCCTTTCCACAGGCTTGCTCAAAGCCCCATGCTTGAACCACACACCCAAAAACAATGCATGCCTTGTGCAGGCTTCTTCAGGGTCAGCTGGCCACAGGTTTGCATTGCAAGAGTCAGGGAAGCCTTTTGCAAAGGCCACCAGCTTGCTGATATCTGCCTTTATTGCAGGCTGGGGGATGGGCAGCGTTGCTTCTCCTGACATCTATACCTAGCTTGCTTAAAGCCAAACAGCTGCAACATATCAAATATCTTGTTTCCAAGAAGCGCTTCTGGGAAGCCACAAAAAGTGGCTTCCCAGAAGCGCTTCTTGGAGGTGGTAACATGAGTTTGGGCAGAAGCCACATTTAGAAGTAGAATCTACTTTTCATGGCTGCCAGCCAGTTTTGAGAAGATAAGATTTGTGGCTGCCAGCCATGAATCCTAGCTGCCAGCCACAAATCTTATCTTCCAGCATTGGCTTCTAGGGGGCCAGAACCTTGGAAAGTGGCTGGCAGCCATGAAAAGTAGATTCTCGGATCCTTAGGGTTGCGCGCACACCCGGCAAATCGCACTCTCGCCTGCATTTCGCGCACTCGACACGCACGATCTCCGCAGAGGGTTGCGCGCGCAGCCGGCAGATCGCACTCTCGCCTGCATTTCGCGCACTCGACACGCACGATCTCCGCAGAGGGTTGCGCGCACATCCGGCAAATCGCACTCTCGCCTGCATTTCGCGCACTCCACACGCACGATCTCCGCAGAGGGTTGCACTTTCGGTTGACGCTGTTCGTCCCGCACTCCCTCTTTAAGAGAGAATTTATAAAGTGGGGAAATGTTTTTTCATTAGGACATCTCCCGTGCTAGTTTTCCATACTCACACTTGCCTGCTCATTGCATGCTTGCATGCTCATTGCATGCTTGCATACTCACCCTTGCATATCATTGCATACTCACCCTTGCATATCATGCTTGCATACTTACACTTGCATACTTTGACACTGGCATACTTCGCACTTGGATGCTTTCGCTCTTCCAGTGTGTGTGTGTGTGTAAGTGTGAGTGTCGAAGTGTAAGTGTGTCAGTGTGAGTGTCGAAGTGTAAGTGTCGAAGTGTCAGTGTTCAAAGGATTTTCCGGAAGAACCCTTCGCAATGCTTTCGGGAAAAAGTGTTCATGCCTTGAAAAAGCGTACCACTGGAAAGTCAGATGTAGCTTCATTCCACCTTATGTGGTCTTCAAGTCCATTCCCCTGCCACATGCTGGCACCCATCCCATGCACACACAACACACGCTCACACACTACGAAGCGGCAGCCAGCAACCCCTTTCTTTGATCATCAGAATCAACATAACATATTTACTGTAAGTAAAATAACAATCCGCCACTTTTTAAAATAGCGCCCGGGTTGCGGGAATTTGCGCCCGGGTTGCGGGAATTTGCGCCCAAGTTGCGGGCATCCTTTTTGGAAAAATTGTTGTAAAGCACGCCCAGAAGGTTGGAACCAAACCTTTGTGGTTTCATTTGCACATACTACTAGTAGGAGGTCATATAGAATTTCCACCCGGTCCATAGGGCCCCCAAAGGCCCACAAGGGTTGATAAGGACACTGGTCAGGAACCAGTAGGCTTTAGAATTTACATCACCAAAAAGCGCTCATATGTCCTGAAAAGTGTACATACCCTCAATTAACGCTCAAACTTCCAATAAGTGCTCCAAACCATGGTTCGCCAGAAATAAGTGCTACAAAGGATGCTTCAGGTAGGCAAATATGGCAGTCCCATGGAGTGATATGGAGTGCTTGGGTTATTGATGGCTATTGTTATACATGCTTCCAGCAGAAGTGGATCCATTGGCACCGATTGGCACCGCTCTCCGAGCGTCGGCGTCGGCGTCGCAGGAGCTGGTCTTCTCCGGCCTTTTCGGTGACGAGGGCTCTGCGCGGATTTGCCCGCTGAACGACCGAGAGGAGCTCAAGGAAGGCGGGCTTCCGCCGCCACGCCGGAATTCGGCGCGTGAGGTTTGGGGCCGGAAGTGTGAGTTTGAATGGCAAGAAGCCACACGCCCCATCCGGGATCCAATCACCTTCTGTACGGTACGGTGAGGACGGAGACTGTTGTGTATGTGCCCAAGTTCCGTCGGGTCAGTCCAGTGGATCCGGACGTCTGACCCACACACGCTCCTTGAAGGGTCTGGTGGCCCTCGCAGTCCGGTTTTGAGGGACCGGAAGGGCCGTTTTTCGCAGCGTCGGACGAGGGTCAGTGAATGTCCAGACATAGAGAGAGAGGATTCAGGGTCCACGAAGCGAAGATTCAGTAGCCGGGTAGCTCATCAAGCTCGGATCCAGATGTACCTTCTCAGAAGGTTACGTGGACCCTACAAACTAAACAGATCATAAGCTAGTGGTCTCCCTCCGCACCGTACCAGCGAAAACGGACGGATCCCGTTCCGACGGGAGATGTGAGGACGGCGAAGACGGCCCGACCGGTTCGGCCGGTCTGTTGTGAAGGCCCAACTGTCCAGTTCGAGATTTGGACCGACTGAAGTCAGGACATTCCTGAACTCGAATCACCGGTCGTCCGACCATTCTTTTTGTCTTTGACTCGCAGGGAAGGTCGGTTTCACGACCCTCCGGCCGTACGAGTCCATCCGTGTACGCTGGAGCGTACCGGCCGGTACTACGAGTCCAGCGGGCCCAACACTGACAGAAGACGCCCGGTTCGCAACACCAGTCGGTGGCGTGAAACGGGACACGCCGCTGCCAAGATGGCCCCAAGGATCTACAAAACTCTCCATTTGGATCGTAAAGCCTCTTACATGCGATCTTCCAACTATGCCAAATCTTTGCCTTTTCATTCACATAACCAGTCCAAATTCAGACATGTTGCGTTGGAAGATCCAGGCCTGGGGGGCCCGATTCCTCAAGAGTCCATTGGGCATAGTCTTAGTGCTTCGACCGAACACGGCCTATCCACCGACCGAACACGGTCAGAGTCCCACCGACTTCGCGAACGACGGTTGAAACACCGACCGACCTCGACCGGACTCCGGCAGGTTTAAAAGCGTTGGACCAGGAGATGACGGATCTTGCTCAGGCGGGGCTTCTTCATCCGTACGTAGGGAGTTTTACAGGGCCGGTGAAGCTGCGTATGAAGCTGCGTATGAAGCGGCTGAAAAACAGTTCAAGCATGTACTCATGGGCATGATGTGACCTC